>CAUYRH010136234.1:0-48495 GCA_963574655.1 Perodicticus potto | reverse complement strand
ACTTTATCGCCCTCAGTAGAGTGCCGTGGCCTCACGCAGCTCACAGCAACCTCCAACTCCTGGGCTTAGGCGATTCTCTTGCCTCAGCCTCCCAAGTAGCTGGGACTACAGGCACCCGCCACAACACCCGGCTATTTTTCTGTTTTGCAGTTCGGCTAAGGCTGGGTTTGAACCTGCCACCTTCGGTATACGGGGCCGGTGCCCTACTTGCTGAGCCACAGGTGCTGCCCGGGGTTTTCTTTTTTATTTTTTGAAACACCTTCTCACTCTGGGTCGCCCCCACCCGCTCTAGAGTGCTATGCCATCATAGCTTACAGCAACCTCAAGCTCCTGGGCTCAAGTGATCCTCTTGCCTCAGCCTCCCACGTAGCATGGGCCATCATACCTGGCTTTTTTTTTTTTTTTTTTTTGGTTGAAATGGGGTCTCGCTCTTGCTTGAGCTAGTCTCCTAGAACTCCTGAGCTCAAGTGATCCTCTCACCTTGGCCTCCCAGAGTGCTGGGATTATAGGTGTGAGCCACTACACTTGGGCCTCCAGAAAGGGTTTTAAGTTATCAACAGTCACATCTTCTTTTAGTCCAGTGGACAGTGCAACCCTCATCAGAAATTCATTTTCCACTCAGCTCTGTATGCCAAAGACATGGGGCATTTTTCTAGATGCTCCTCCCTAGACTTAACTGTGGGCTCTTGAGCTTTTCTGAGGTTTTAACAAAGGCTATGTTGGCCACCGCCCTGATACAATCTTTACGTTGAGACTAAGTCTTAACTGGACTCTATCATGCAGACCATTTTTTAGTTTTATTATTTTTTTTCTTAAGTCTGGAATATTCCTTATCGACTTTTTGTGGAGTACCCATTTTGAAGAGTCATTACCGAAAGTTTAAAATTCACAATTAGGGTGAATGGCTCAGTGGGTAGGACGCCGGCCCTATACACCGAGAGTGGCGGGTTCGAACCCGGCCCCGGCCAAACTGCAACAACAACAAAAATAGCCGGACATTGTGGTGGGCGCCTGTAGTCCCAGCTACTCTGGAGGCTGAGGCAAGAGAATTGCTTAAGCCCAGGAGTTGGAGGTTGCTGTGAGCTGTGTGACACTATGCCACTCTACCTATAAAGTGAGACTCTGTCTCTAAAACAATAATAATAATAATAATAATAATAAATAAAATAAAATTCACAATTAGACATCTCAAACAATACGTTTTAGGGACACAGACAAAGATAAATTTAAAACTCTTTTTTTTTTTTTTTGAGACAGAGCCTCAAGCTGTCACCCTGTAGAGAGTGCCATGGCATCACAGCTCACAGCAACCTCCAACTCCTGGGCTCAAGCGAGTCTCCTGCCTCCGCCTCCCAAGTAGCTGGGACTATAGGTGCCCGCCACAATGCCCGGCCATTTTTTGGTTGCAGCTGTCATTGTTGTTTGGTGGGCCCAGGCTGGATTCAAACCCGCCAGCTCAGGTGTACATGGCTGGCGCCTTCGCCCGTTGAGCCACAGGCGTTGAGCCAAATTTAAAACTCTTATCTGCTCCAAGATCACATCGTGTGTTCCAAACCCAAATATGTCAGAAGTTTTACTAAAATGTCATTTGGCACTTGAATTTTGCAGAAGCAACTAACTGCCAGAGGGGCAGGGACTATGTCTGCTTTCCCCACTTGCTATGCAAAGAGAGGATTTTCCAAAAATGGCCCTGGGTTCTGCTCTAGGTTGTTGGAGGAGGGGGTGGGGCCATACTTTCTTTTTACTGTGGCAATAAGGGGTTTGTGACCAAGCTCAGCTTCCCAAGGCCCACCCCAATTCTTCTGCCAGCTAGGGGCACAGCACCCAAGCTCAGCTTCCCACAGGACCTGTGGCCGTCCTCCCGACGGTGTCTCTGCATCTTCTCATGGGCTCTTCGGCCTTCAGGGACAGGGCACTGGATGCCACTTGGGTCCTCTTTCATTGGACAGAGATGAGAAGAGACGAGAAACAGTGATGTTTTTCAACCCTGCAGATTCAGAATTTCTGGATTTTCTCTTTTTCTTTCATCCCTGCTTACAAATAAGCTAATTCCCTTGGAGCACAGCTCTTGTCTGTAGGGCCTTGGGACATACAGGGTATTAGTTTTCTAGGGCACACTACCACAGACTGGGTGGCTTCAGTCACAGAAATGTATCATTTCACCGTTTGGGAGGCTGAAATGAGACTGAAATGTCACAGGTTGGTTCCTTCTGAGGACTGAAAGAGAAGATCTGTTCCAGGCCTCTCTCCTCAGCTTGTAAATGGCCGAATTCTCCATGTCTTCACACCATTTTCCCTCTGTACATGTTTATGACTGAATCTCTCGTCTCATAGGGAGACCAGCTATATCGGATTAGGGCCCACCCTGATGACCTCATTTAAATTTGATTACCTCTTTCAAGACCTGGGCTCCAAATATGGCCACATTCTAATGTACTAGGGGTTAGGGATTCAACATATAAATTTTTGGAGGGGACACAATTCAGCCCATAGCAATAAGACATGGTAGGCATTTTCTGTTTCCCAAGCTCTTTAGCCAAAACCACAAGTGCAGAATAGTATTATTAATAGCTTTGCAAGTTCTTGTAGGCAAGAATCTTTTTTTTTTTTTTTTATGAGAAAGACTCTCACTCTGTCACCTTAAGTAAAGTGACGTGGTGTCCTAGCTTATATCAACCTCAAACTCTTGGGCTCAAGTGATCCCCTTGCCTCAGCCTCCCAAGTAGCTGGGACTACCTGGCTAGTTTTTCTATTTTTAGTAAAGTTGGGGTTTGGCTTTTGCTCAGGCTGGTCTCAAACTCCTGAGCTCTGGCAGTTCACCTGCCTCAGCCTCCCAGAGTGCTAGGATTACAAGCATGAGTCTTACCAAATGTTTCTCACTGTATAACATGGGTCACTATCTTTCCTGCCTTTAGTATATTTCCTGGTCACCTGTTACCTTCCCCCAGAGCTACATATTTGTTGTAGCCCACTACTTCTAGATACCAATTTCTGTGCAAGTCAGTTTTTGCTAGGTTATGCTGTATAACAAACACCCCCGAAATATCAGCAGATCACCATAGCCAAGGCTTATTTGCATCCAGGGTTAATGCTGGATCACTCAGCTTCACATCCCATCTTCACTCTGTGTTCCTGGCTGAAGGTGCAGCCTGTGTCCAGAATGTGTCAGCCCGAGAGAAAAGAGCCGGGGGACTGGCAAAACCTCAGCTCAGCTTTTAAAGCTTCTGCTGGGCACTGGCATGTGGTCACTTCTCTCATTTCGTTGGTCAGAGCAAGTCACATGGGCATACCTGATTTCCATAGGCATGGAAGGATGTTTACAGGGGCAAAGAGGTGAAATCCTCTGAGGGTAGGGAATGCGTAGGCGAAACAGCACCCTCCACCACAAAGTTAAAGCTGATTATGGTTTACCCTGTGGGGCCCAGTAGCAGCTTCACACCCTCAGCTGGACAACTCACCATCGCCCCATTTTATAGATTAGAAAACTGAGACTCTGAGGCAGGAGAGATGAGACATGTTCATTATGTAGTACTAGAAATAAGATCTATGCACAGACTCTGAACACCCAAAGGTCTGCACATAGGTCAGGTCTTATCCCTATTCTGTTGCTTTTCTCAGAGGCCAGGGTGAGAAAACACTTGGTCTAGGATGTGGCCCACGTGGAGAGCACAAATGTCAGTGCTGCTAATGCTCTGAGTCCATTGGGGGCATCTTGAGCCAGTGACACAGCTGCTCTCCTGTGAGGTGCTGGCAGAGTCTGTTCTTGGGGAGCCCAGTGTCCACCTTTCAGCTCAGCCCTGTCTTGCCCATCAGCTGTGGGAACCCAGGCACTGCTCAGGCCAAGGGAGGGTAGGGTATTTGCATAAATAAACCCAACTCCTAACAGTCAGAGGTGGCTCATGTCTGTAATCTTAGCAGTCTGGGAGGCTGAGGTGGGTGGCTTGCCTGAGCTTAGGAGTTTGAGACCAGCCTGAGCAAGAGTGAGACCCCGTCTCTACTAAAATAGAAAAACTAGCCAGGCGTAGTGGCAGGCGCCTATAGTCCCAGCTACTCAGGAGGCTGCAGCAAGAGAAACACTTGAGCTCAAGAGTTTGAAGTTGCTATGAGCTATGTATGACACCATGGCACTCTACCCAGGGCAACAGAATGAGACTCTGTCTCTAAATAAATAAATAAACAAATAAATAAAATAAACACAACTCCTCTTGGAAGAAAGGGAGAGAAGGAGCTTTGCTCTCCCCCAGAGCTGGGAGGTGTGGCAATCCCCGCTGATCACTCCCCTGGGCAACATCTCTTTCTGCTCCAAGTCCCTGGGGGAGGGGGGCTGCACATTTACTTGTTTGTTTGTTTGTTTCAAAAGGGCTAAGGCAGTATCTTAAACAATCTTATGACCTCTATTACAGTCCTTATTTTATAGGTAGAGAAACTGAGGTTTAATCAGAGAGGTTAAAGCCACTTCCCACAGCAAAGGTGCACAGGCCCAGAACTAAATCCCTGGACACCGAGGCCCCAGCCAGATGTTTGCAAGGAGGCTGGGGTGGGGCCAGGTGAGGAAGTGGCTTGAGGATAGGGGGGTCTCTTCTGCTCCTTCCAGCCACCCAGGTCACTGAAGGATGGGAAGACAAGGGTGACAGTGAGGACACAGATTATTGGTCCTGGATAATGGAAGAGAGTGCTCAGCAGGGGCACAGGACATGTGCAAAGGACAGTGTGAAAAGGGCGCCTGACACACACACACACACTGACGTCTCCCCCCAACCAGAGACACACATATCCCACCACGGATGCACACACAGCTCCATGAACTTTTTTGTTTTGACTCTCATCTCAGAGAAGGTCTCTTATTCCCCAGAGTTAGAAAAATGTCATTAATAGCAATGATGATGATGATGATGATGATGGTAGTGCACGTTCACTGAGACCTTGCAGTGTCTCGGGAAACATGCTGAAGGCTTGGCGTGGACTCCCTCACTGAGTCCGCACCACTGTCTGTGGGGTAGGTGCCACTATGAAACCTATCTTACAGACTGGGAAACCGAGGCTCCAGGAGGTGGAGCTTGGATTGACAGAGCTGTAACTGAACACAGGTCTGCCTGGCTTCGGCAGCCACACTATGAACATTCCCTCAGACACACAAACAATAAAATCAAGAACAAAAGGCCCACCTTGCCACGGAACTTGGAGCTGCCACCTTTCCCCGCCGCTGACTTAGACCGACTCTGTGGACTTGTTCCCTTGGGTTCACAGAGACGGTCTGGGGAGGAGAATGGGGAAGGGGGAAGAGGCTTGCTGCTGACCACTCACTCTCCTCGGGGAAGGAAGGCTGGAGCCCCTGGGATAGCCCCAACTGGGTCCTGTCCCCAGAGACCTCAACATCTCTGGGCCCCCGCCAGGTGGCCAGGTAGGGGCTTCCTTCCCTGCAGGGATGAGGGCTGACTCCCTAGGGTGCCGGTTTCTTTGAGGCCATTTCCCTCACTGACTCTTCAGGCCCCTGGATGAGCCTCCCTTAGTGCTGCCTCTGCTCTGTGCTTGTAGAGCAGGGGCCCCTCAGACACCAATTCTGCCACCCTCTGTGTGAGACCAGCCTTATCTCTGCTGCCCTGAGGTTAGAGGGCAAAACTGACCCAGCATAGATGCTCATCCATCAGGGACTAGATGACCACGTGTGCACAGCCAAATACTATGCAGCCCAGAGCAGGATGAGCTTGAATACACTGCCAACCAGGAAACAGAGTACTAACTGATTAGGCAAAGAAGTTTTTTTTTTTTCTTTTCTTTTTTCTCTTTTTGAAACAGAGTCTCATTATGTTGTCCTTGGTAGAGTGCAGTGGCATCACAACTCACAGCAACCTCAAACTCCTGGGCTCAAACGATTTCTTGCCTCAGTCTCCCAAGTAGCTGGGACTACAGGCATCCGCCACAACGCCCGGCTATTTTTTGGCTGCAGTTGTCATTGTTATTTAGCAGGCCCAGGCCAAGCTTGAACCCGCCAGCTTCAGTGTATTTGGCCAGTGCCCTACTCACTGAGCTACAGACGCCGAGCCAGGCGAAGAAATTTTTATAAGTGTTTATACTGACAGAAAAATTTTTGACCTTAAATATGCTAATTTGCCCTCATTTGATCACTACATATTGTACACAGGTACCAAAATAATATACTATACCCCATAAATATGTACAATTATTATGTATCAATTACAAATAATAGAAACAAAACTGTACATATTTAACACTGCACTAGGGGCTGCAGATAGAGACGAATAAGGCACAGTTAGAAAATGAAATTCAGGCTCGGCACCTGTGGCTCAGCCAAACAACAATGACGGCTGCAACCAAAAAATGGCCAGGCGTTGTGGCAGGCGCCTGCAGTCCCAGCTACTTGGGAGGTGGAGGAAAGAGACTCCCTTGAGCCCAGGAATTGGAGGTTGCTGTGAGCTGTGATGCCACAGCACTCTATCCAGGGTGATAGCTTGAGGCTCTGTCTCAAAAAAAAAAAAAAAAAAAAGAAAATGAAATTCAGGGAGGCGCCTGTGGTAGTTGGTTCAAACTCAGCCTCGGCCAAACTGCAAAACAGAAAAATAGCCGGGCATTGTGGTGGGTGCCTGTAGTCCCAGCTGCTCGGGAGGCTGAGACAAGAGAATCGCCTAAGCCCAGGAGTTGGAGGTTGCTGTGAGCTGTGTGACACCACAGCACTCTACGGACTCTGTCTCTACAAAAGAAAATGAAATTCAGCTTCATTTTAGGCAAAAGCAGGAAGGTTGGTCACCAGGGCCCAGGGATCTTTCTTGTCTCCTGCCTGCCTTGCCATCTTCCCCAGCACAGGAACTATGTGGGTAGCTCAGTGTGACTCCCCTAAGTTAGGATCATGAGGCATTTGAGACAAGCTATGCAGTTCTGCCCTAAGGAAGTCTGGCACCTAGAGAGTAGGGCAGGTGGGCACACCCCCAGGACTCAGGGAGGTGTGCGGGTGGGCCTCAGGGAGGCCAAGTGCATGATGCCCTCTCTGCCAAGGACTTCATTTGCATTCCCTCATCAAACCCTGATGACGATTCTCTGAGTTTTCTCATTTTGCCAGTGAAGAAAGAAACTGAGTCTCTGAGGGGCCCTGGGGAGCAGATTCAGCCTTGCCCTGGGATCTGTGCCTCAACCACAGAGCCTCTTCAGAGACAGGCTCCTCTGGCCACTGGGCCCACATCATCCCCCAGGAAGCAACAGAGACAATAGACAAGAAAAGCAGGCGTGTGGCCTGGTGGTTGCAGGAAGGTGCAGTGACTGACGGCTCCAGGTACCGAGCACAACACACACATTGATTCAGTCCTGGGAGCACCCACCCCTCAGGAGGCACCAGGGGCTCATCCAAAGGTCAGAGAGGGCACAGTGGCCAAGGGCATCTGCTGGAAAGTGTCACAGTTGGTGTTTAAACCCGGCTCCCTCTGATCGTAAAGGCCTTGTGGCCTGGCGGGATGGGGGGGGGTCCAGCACTGTGAAGAGACCTTTGTCCTTGACACCTGCACAGTGCCTGGCATCAAGCTTGTCCTCAATATGTAGTCAGCCTCCTTTCTTGTCCTGGTTCTGCCGTTGTATGACCTTGGCCACATTTTTCTCGGTTTCCAGGCCTCAGTTTCCCCATATGCAGAGAGAGGGAGTTGACCCAGGGATGTTCTAGCTCCCTTCCAAGACCCAACATCCTACACTTCCAGGAAGGGCTGTTGGGGTCGCCCGGGGCTGGAGCAAATCTCAGGGTCAGGGATGCTTTCCAGGGTGAAAGGTTGGGGCGCGGGGAGAGCCGGAGGACAGTACCCCCAGCACCCCAACCCAGCTGCCCTGAGAGCCTCCTTCCCCTGCCACCCAGAGCCCCAGTTGCCCCCGTGCCTCTCTCTCCCCTGGCGGGGGCAGCCCCCGCCGGCCGGCCCCAGCCCCTCGATGGCTCTGCCCTCCCGCCGACCGCGGGAGCTCGGACGGAGCTCCGAGAGTGCAGAGCGAGGGGAGCGAGCGCAGAGCCGCGGCGGGCAGAGGGGGAGAGAAATGCAAATGGTTTTTATCCTCCTTTCTTTTAAATGCTGAAACCAGCCTTGACAGCCTCTGAAAATAAATGGCACCGACTCGCTGGGATTTCAAATTCCGTGATTAAGGGCTGAAGCAAATACTTTCCCCTCCCTCCCCCGCCCGCCCTCCCCGTGGGCTGCCGGAGCGGCGCGGGCCGGGGACAGCTCTTTGCGAGCCTGCCAGGAGCTCCGCCACGCAGCCTCCCGCCCGGCGGCGGCTGCGGCTCCGGGCTGTTTATCAGCAGCGCTCACGCCGGCAGCCGCGAAAGCGGCTTTAAATCCCCGCCCGGCCTGGGCGCCCCTCCTCCCGCCTGCACGCCGCACTCAGGCGCGCGCGCACACCCACGCGTGTGCACACAGGCGCGTGCACGTGCACGATGCACAATGCACACACGCACGTGCGCACACGTGCACACAAAACACGGCATGTTATGTGCGCACACATGGGCACCTTTGTATGAGTGCACCCTGGCACATCCGCGTGCATGTGCACACATGAACCTCTAGAGCCATCAGCTCCAACCATGAGAGGAAGCCAGGGAAGTCTTCAAGGTCGGGATGGGTGTCAGGGCGGGGTCAGGGGAGGAGAGGAAGAGGAGGAAGAAGAAGGGAATGAGTAGGGGAGGGGGCCAGGAGAGAGAGGCTGTCCTAGGCTCACAGGTCGCAGGGGCTGCTTTGCTGCAGTAGCGAGTCCTCCCTTCCCTGCTGCTCACTGCACCCCCCACCCTATCACCAGGACTCTGAGCTGCCTCAGTCTCCCTCCTTCCAACTCAGATTCTGCCCACTGTGCCCTCCCACCCCCAGACCCTATTGCCTGCCCTGGGAGCAGAGTGTTCTGGCCTTCTCAGGTTCTGGATTCTCTACCCATGTGGCATGTGGCTGGCACAAGAGATGGTTCTCATGGTGGCCACCATGGTGTGCGTGCCTGTGAGGCCACCAACCCTCCCCTCTTACAGATCAGAAAGCAGCTACAGAGAGTCACATAGCTAGAAAGAGAGGCAGTCAGGAGGATTCTCACTCTGGTGGGTTTGGGAGGCCAGGGTAGGATAGAGAACCCTCCCCTGATTCTCCCCGGGCCACCTCTGCTCAGACACAGTGCGGTAACATCCATACTACATGCTTCCTGGACCCCTCACTGCCCTCCCTCACCCCTGCAGGGCTCAGTGCTATCCTGCCATGCCAATGGGTGGGTGACAGCAGGCATGCCCAGGGGTCCAAAGATGGCTCCACCACTCCCCAGGTGGTCTCTGACAACTGGCCAGAGGTGTGGAAGTGAGGCCTGGGGTACCCACTGGCTGGGTTACACAAAGCTACCCACAAAGGGGAAAGGTTGGCACAGCCTTCCTGGGTGTGCCAGGAAGCCATGTGTGCCTGGCACACCCAGGAAGGTCAACATCGGAGACCTTCTAGCACTCACATGGGCAGTGTTGGGGTGCAGGGGATGGGGAGGGAGGGAGCCACAGGTAGTGCACTTAGTTTCCCGGCCAGCTTTGCAGATGTGGGTCCCCCTACCATCACACACACACACATACACCTGAAGCTCGGCGCCTGCCCAGAGGGAGCCACTTCTGGGATACAGGCAGGGCAGTCTGGGGTTTATAGAGTCATAGGGGACAGTGATAACGCCAGTTCTATCTACCAGGCTCACACTTGGTGAACGGGCTTCTTGGACTCCTCACTGCCATTGTACCCATTTTACAGGTGAGGAAAAGCTGAGGCTCAGACTTGTCCAAGGTCTCCTGTCTGGGAAGAGACCTAGTCGGCATTCAAACCCACCATTCTGCCCCCAAAGGCAGAGGTGTTACAGAAACCTGTTTGTTCTTTATGTGCAAAATGTTTAGGCTGAACCGTATAAAAGTGCTGGTATTCAATCATTTTGACCTATAAAAATGTCAGTTTTCTGCGGCTCAGCAGAGAGCAGCACTCACTGCACATCAGGTCAGTTCCTGGTCAGTAAGCAAAGCAACGCTGAGGACAGCCTGGGTCTCTACCACCCCTGGTCTCCACCATGAAAAGCTCGCCAGGCTCTCTGGGGGGCCCACAGGGGTCTGGCTGTGCCAGGGGTGGGAACCTCCAGACTGAATGAGTGACCTCCATTCAGAGACAGGCACACTGCAATTCGGAGAGGGGAGGGGGCACTTCCAAAGCCAACCCACAGTGTGGTTTTAGGCCCCTCCCTGCTCTGGCCTTGCCATCTCCTCCCTATGCTGCCGATAGTGGCCAGATTGAACAAAAACATAGTGAAATTTGCATTTCTAGCAAACAATGAGCAACATTTAATTTAAGTAAGTTCCATGCAAATACTTGAATAAAAACTTATTTACTGTGTATCTGAAATTAACATCTAACCAGGTGTCCTGTACTTTGGCAATTATCTGGGGGCCTTTCTGTGAAGACAGGGTTCAAAATAGACATAGAAACTCAACAACAGGCAGGAAATAACACTGGTGTTGCTGAAATCGGGACTAGTCTGGAGAGAGGAGAAGTCTGGGGTTGGGGGCTGAACAGGGCTCCCATTCCTGCTTAAGGTGCTGAGCACTGGGACCACAGTAAATCACCAGAGCCTGGGATTCCACACACAGATGTGAGAGGGGGGTGAAATGAATGCGCCCACATAGCCGTGAGATGCTAGGGCGGATGGGAGACACACGTACTGCTGACTGTGAAGGTTACCGACATTGGAACATAGCTGAGACTTTCCAGAAATCATTCTGTGCAGTCTCTCAAACATGCATTCCAACGCCCTTCCTTCTGGCCTCTCTCCAGCATAGAATTCAGACAATTAAAATACTCAATCTCCCAGCTTCTTTTGCAGCTAGGGGAGGACATGTGACCTAGCTCTGGCTGAGATCCTGAGGAAGATTTCCTTTTCTGAATTAAAAGTCAAAAACCTCAAGGAAAATAGACTTCTCCTTGTTCTTTTATTTCCCGCCTGGAATGTGGATGTGATGGCTAGAGGTGGAACAGCCATTTTATGACTCTGAGGACAAAAGCTAGTAGAAAGACTGGCAGAGCAAGAAGCCAGGAGTGCCTAGATCCTTGGGAACTCTCTTGTACCAAGGCTGCCACAACCCAGGCCACCTCTCTCTTAACACTGTGCACACAGAGAAACGTCGTGTTTGCTTAAACCATGCTTGGTGGAGTTCTCTGTTGTTTATAGTCCAATGCAAGTCCTGGCAGATTCGTCAATCTTGGGGGCCTGCAGGAGGATCTGGACCCTACAGACCACAATCAGCCCATGAGTGAAAATTCATCGGTTTGTATAAAATGTTTGCCAGGCACTCACAGCTTCAGTGACCCTGGGACAGATGTTCCCAAGTGCTCCATTAGGGCACAGTGCCTGGTGCTCAGCTGTGGCAAACCTCTCCCAAGTCTGCAGCATAAGACACAGTGTGAAGTCACCACGTGCTCTTTTGCGGGGAGGATGTTCCTTCATTCTAAGATTATGTCCTTCATACTTCGGAAGTTTTAAAATGTAATTTATTTCATGAAATAAAGCAATTGCAGATGATGGAATTTTTAATGCATGTGTCTTTTTTGTTTGTTTGTTTTGTTTTGTTACCATCCTTCCCTAGCAAAATAAAAGGTTGACATCTTTGCTATCAGTCCCCCAGATTTTCTCTGGAAATTGCGTTGGTCTCTGGGAGTGTACCCAAGAAGCCCCCGACTCGCTCGTACACTCAGGCCCAGCTGAGCGGGCGGACAAGGCAAAAAGGGAAGGCAGCTCCTGCCAGGAGTCAGCAGCAGGGTAGGGGGACCAGGGGCTGACAAGCATAGTTCCAGGTGCTGCATTTTGGGCCCCAAGGGCCTGGCACTGGGAGAATGTTCCCAGCCTGCTCTGTGCCTCCTGCTGCCCCTACCCTACCCACAGAGGTGGCCCCAGAGGAGCGGGAACAGCTTGTTACAGCTCCCCAAAGGTGTGGCCCCTGAGCACACCACGTTCTGAAGGCTCCAGAATTGGTCATGTGTGTTCACCTGCTCCAAGGCCCAGTGGCTTGGCAGGTCCCTGGTGGGGACAGCCATATTCAGCTCAATTGGACATTCACTCAGCAAGTCTGGAGGTGGCCAGGCATAACAGGAACTCCTGGGAGAGTCCGAGCCACCCCAGAAACCCTGGAGGACCCAGCAATCAGGGAAGAGGAATCCTTGGAGAGGGGCGGCAGAAGCAGCGCTTGGGAAACCGCTCAACCAGGGAGATAAAAGGCGAACACTGTGCTCCACTCACAGCATTTTAAACCTTGCGGCTCCCAGCAACTCTGCCCTAATGAGAAGCGGGAAGAACTGCAGCAGGCCGGGAAGGGAGCTGCTCGGAGGTGCAGAGGAAGGGAGGGCAGGGAGCTTAGCCAGGTCTCCGTGCCACCCTGGGAGCCATCCTGCCCACAGAGAGCCCTGGAGAGCAGGCGTTTCCAAGCAGGGGAGAGCAACCAGAATTCCTGCTGTAGTGACGCAGACTGGATTGTGTGTGAGGATTAGGGCCAGGCGTGGGAAACACAGGGGAACAACTGGGGATCGTGCCCACAGTACCACGCAGCATGCTGCAGCATTCCCGTAGCCGTTATAGCAAGACCCAGCCCTGCCCCTACTCCCCAGATAGTAAAATAACATAGCTGAGGGACAGCACAGGGGCGCCTGGGTGCTCTTCTTCGGGATGAGGCCAGGGTCACCTCATTAAATGTGTCTGCTTTTCCCAGGCTCATCTTCGCCCCCAGCCCCAGCCCCAGGGCTAGTCTGCTTTCAACAAGGCTGTGAGAAGTGTTAGTTAAAATTCTGACTGGCATCAGACAGTGCTGAATCCAAACATTGGCTGAACTGAAGACTGCCTGGCTGGGTGACCTTGAGCAATTACCTTGCCCTCTCTGAGCCTTGGGTTCCTTCTAGTAATGGGGAAGATTATGTCTATCTCCAACGACCACCATAAGGTTTTATGTCCAGCCTGACGAATGCACAGCCCGTAAACATCAGTGCCAAGGAAAGCCTCTGGCCTGCCAGTTAGAGACATGGCCTGATTCCTTCCAGAAATTTCCAAGCCGACAGGGCTCCTGTGAGACACTTCCAGATTTCTTAATGTTCAGGGAAGCATGGGCTCCGCTGGCATTAGGGAGGATTTATTTTATTTTTAAAGGAGTTGAGGCTACTTTGCAATCAGAGCCTTGGTGGCTGGAGCAGAGAAGAGCCTTGGAAGAGGTATTAATCAAGACGCCTTAAGGACATGTAAATCAGGAGAAAGCTCAAGTGATTAGGGTGTGAGGGGCCTGGAGTCCAGCCTTTATCCCCATCTGAGAACAGAGAGCCAGAGAACCAGGGGAGGTTGCTCAGGCCTGGGTGGGTGTGGCAGCCAAGGGGCCGCCATGAGGACGTGAGGGAGCAGAGGCAGAGGAAGGAGAGCCCCTCGATAGTGAAAGTGGCTGAAGGGTCCCTGATGTTGTGTGGCCCATGCAGTACGTAGCTGGCTTGCTGGCTTCCCACCTCCCTGCTGCTGAGAGCTAGGAAGGGCTGCTCTGGGAGGAGCCCCTGCCTGGCTGGGATGGGCTCCTCTTCCTAAGGACCAGAGATTGACTATCTTGGAGAAACTGTCCCTGTGGGGGCAGGGCAAGAAATGTTGACAATCAGCAGCATCCGCAGGGTGACAGATGTGTCCACTGACGTGGGACCCAGGGGTTCCACATCTGCAGACTTGACCTAGGGAAGTACGCTGGCATGTACACAAGGATGCTATCTTGGGGGTGTGTCTGACAAGGGGGACTGTCAGAGCTAGTCATGGGATGTGTTGACCATGGACTTCCGCATCCTACTGAGAAATGAGGCCCTAGACGTGGGAAGATCACTGCAACCTGTCACTCCTTAAAGGAGAAAAAAACAAGTTGTGAAACACTGGGTAGTATAAGCTTATCTTTGGGGAAAAAAAGATCTAGAAAAATCTAGAAGGGCAGTCACAGAAACATCAACAAAATAGTAGGTACTTTGGAGGCAGCGGATTTCAGGTTATTGTTACTTTCCTCTTTTATATTAATATTTTTTACAACGAGCATATGTATATTATTAATTAATAAATCTATTTTCTTCTATCATTTTTAAGAAAAAGAGCTCTGTTGCCCAGTCTCTCGTCTCTCCTAATCCCTTTAATATAAGTAAGATGTGCCAGTCGACCATGAGAGGGACAGCTGTCCAGCCCCTCAGGGTCCCCTGTCAGCACAGAGAAACTCTTCACCATCCAAGGGATGGGCCTTCTTTGGCTGACATAGCAAAAAATAGGGGACACAGTGGTGATTGTGTACAAGGTATTGCGATAGGTCCTATGTATGTCCAATCCCTTCTCCTAACCCCTGAGCCTGAGGTGTGAGGGGACTCAGATTAGATCCTTTTGATACACACAGTACCCCAGTGGGGTTGGGGAAGGCCCCAGATTCAAGTACATTGCAGTGAAATGTATAGATGTTCACAAATAAAGCTATAAATAGCTTCTTGTCGATGAGGTCAGCTTTTGCCTCCAAATGGATTTTCCACCAGCTAAACAAAAAGATGGGCAGTGCCCATAGCTCAGTGGCTAGGGTACCAGCTACGTACACCCAGGCTGGTGGGTTCGAATCCAGCCCGGGCCAGCCAAACAACAATGACAACTGCAACAAAAAAATAGCTGGGTGTTGTGGCGTGCACCTCTTGGGAGGCTGAGGCAAGAGAATCGCTTAAGCCCAATAGTTTGAGGTTGTTGTGAGCTGTGACGCCAGGGCACTCTATTGAGGGTGACATAGTGACACTCTGTCTCAAAATAAATAAATAAATAAATAAATAAATAAATAAATAAAATAAACAAAAGGATGTTTGGTTTTCAAATCTCTTACGAATTTCAGAATTCCAGTTAAAAGATTGGAAGCAGATGAGGACCTGGGCTCTCAGGGACATTGGCTGGCCTGTCTTCCAAAGAGGCCCACTAGCAGTAGGGACTGGCTTTCTTGGTGCACGACCTCCTCAGCCACCCAGGGCCCCATGCTCAGTTAAATGTTCTGTTGTCACCATCTTGAAATTCATGATACTTATAATTTTTAAACAAGATGCCCCAAATGTTCATTTTACACGGAGCCCCACAGATCATGCAGCCAGGCCTGCCAGCAGCCACAACAAAGCCCAGCACAAGGCAGCTGCCCAGTTAGTAATGGACGAACAAATGGATAAATGAATGAGTGGATGAACGAATGAATGGCTGGCTGGCTGGATGGATGGATGAATGAATGAAATGTCACCTCTATCCTTCTCCGCTCAGCCCCTTCCTGATTTTCCAACATCACCAGCAATAGAAAATCAGCCCATATTGGTGTCCTGAGGGGCCCATTCACCTGGAGAGAATTTGACGTCCACACAGATCCTTGGGCTCCCAGACTCAAATGCAGAATCTCAGAAGAGGGTATTTAACTTTCTAACTCACACTCCAATGATTTGGACCCACACAACTCTGAGAACTAACTGTGTGGATGTTTTGTGGGCTACCTTGTTTTCTCCTTCCTTTTTTAGCTGTGTGATCTTAGGCAGGTGGCCAAACCTCTCCGGACTTCCCAAAATGGGCAAGAGGTTGACAGTCATCCTTCAGCCCCCCTCTTAGGCCATTTGTCTGGAAATGACCCCCTTCCTGCCAGGCATTGAGGAGCTCCTGGGGGTTGGCAGGCCCTAAGTCTGCTCTGTTCCCTGTGTATCCTCAGCACCCAGCCTGGGACCAGGCATGAGAAAGGATGGTGATTCCCCAACCTCGCAGGGCTACATGGGGACGGTGAGGGTGGGCAGAGGGTTTTGTCGGCATATGCTGGGCACACAGTAGGTCCCACATAAGTGGAGCTGTCATTTTTTTCTGTCCCAACTCTCGTCCTGGGATTGTGGCCTCAGCTGCTATACCCTCCCCAGGGGTGGATAGCAGGTGAGCCCTGCAGGGGCTGGAGGCCAACAGGGTGGAAGAGGAGGTGGCAGGAGGGGATGGAGGCAGGGGCCTGTCGGACAGAGTCCAGGCATGTCCTGATACCAATTAAGGCAGCTCTGGTGCAGGGGGCCTTGAACGGCATTTATCAGCCTGCCAGGGAGGGGCCCAGCAAGCTGTCCTCTGGCTGACAGATTAGACAGCGGACAATTAGGTTTCAGGCAGGCTTTCTCTCTCTCTCACACACACACACAGTCTGCAAGGCCAGCTACAGAGCCCAGCTGAGTCTCTGCCCAGCCCCCAGTGGAAGAGACAAAGTAGATACAGACCCCCCCCCAGGGTAAGGAATATCCCTGAAAGAGAATAAGGGAGCCCTGCGGACTCTCCCACCCACCTCGGCTCAGAGCCCCGCGCTCTTCCCCAGCATCATTTCGAACCTGACCAGGAGTGGGGATGTTCTTGAGAAACCAACATGCAGGAGACGACGACGATAATGGTGATTTTGAAAGTTGACCTGGGAATGGACAGAGACTGATCCGAGCTGCCTGGGGGTCCCTTTCTTCTGGAGGAATAGCCTTTCCCCTTCACTAATCGGAGCCTTCTATCCACAGAGGCCAAAGGGATGAATGCGTGAGGCAAGGACAGTGACTTTGAAGAGCTTCTCAAACCCACAGGAAAAGTCCCCAAGATTCTAGAATGCTCAGCACTGCCAACGCTCCGGGATGAGTCGAGAAAGCTAAAAGAGAAGGATGACTGGGGCGCCTTCTCTGGGAAATGCAGAATCAGGTGAGCCCCTCAGGCAGCTGCTGCCCATAGCTGTAGGTCATGGCTCTCTTTGCCCAGAAGGTGTTCTCCAGCCCCTGCTGGGTCTTAGATGGCCCTGACCACCCGTGGGAGGGCCTTCCTGCCAAGATCATCTCACACGTCCAACCAACCTCCTGATGTTCTCCACATTGGCAAACGGCACTGCTGGCACTCTAAGGCCCTGTCAAGAAATCCGGATTTCAGTCTCACCTCTCCACCCCTCACCCTCACAGCCTCAGTCATCAAGTCCTATCCCTTCACTTACTAGAGAGCTTTCTGACTTATTCTCTTCTCTCGGTCCCCATGGCCACCATCCTGACCCAAGCCACTATCTCTTGCCCAGATGCTCTATCAGCTCCTAGTCCTTGTTTTTTTTTCCTGCTCCAGGCTCTAGGCAATAATAGAAGTGTCATCTAAAACCTCTCCACTCTCGCCACTCTTCTGTTTCAAAGCCCTCTGTGGCTCCCCTCACTCTCAGGAGCAAGTCTCAACTTCTGACTACAGGTTCAGGCTCAGTCTTCCACCTCCTGGCTCCACTGGCTTCCATCACTCTTCACACTCTGCAATGATCTTCTTTATTTATTTGGTTACTTGGTTGACATTGGCTCCCCTCCATTTCCCACTGCAATGCAATTTGGGAGTGTGGGGACAAGTCTTCTCTTGCTTACCCTCATCAGCTCCTGTCACCTAGTAGGGCCTCTATATGTCTGTTCTGCCCATCCCCAGTCTTGTCTCTCGACGCTTCTCTCAGACCCCTGAAGAAGTAGTTCTTTCCTGAAGACCACACTAGTCTTACCCCTGCCATCCCACTGCCGGGAACTCTCTCTAGTTCACTTCACTCACTCTAGCCTCCAGCTCCAGCTCCCACTCCTCCCCAAAGCTCCTGACTCTCCAGCTGGGACAACCCCAGCCCAGACTACCGAGGCACGGTGGTCAGTTCACTTGTCTACCACTCCCATTCCACCAGGGACTTCCTGGCCTGGCCCACAGTAAGTGCTCAATAAGTATCTGTCTCCCAAATGCCCAGAAACCTTCCTCTATCCCTGGCCTAGCTGCTGCCTTCCTCTGGCCTGGTCTCCTGTCTGCTTGGGCCCTGAGGGCCCAGGGGCCAGAGTGGACATGACCAGGCACCAGGCTGAGTGGCACAGACAGAGGTGCTCTGGGGACCCCCGTAACTGGGGACTCTGCGTGGAAAGGGAGCAAAGGCTCTGGGATGATCTGGGCTCGGAAAGGCAGGAGAACAGTCTGGGAGAAAAAGCAGAGAATCTTACATTCGTTAACCAATAGCTGCTTGCTGAACACTCAACAAAGTTTCTCTTGTTCAATCCCCATTGCAACCTTTCAAATAAATTTCTATTTTTCAGAACAAGGGACGCCACAGAGATGTGAAGCCACTTGCCCAGGATTCTACAGCTACTCCTGGCAAATCCCAGGTGTGTCTGACTCCAGGGTCCGTGGCCTACTCTCTCTCTCACGCCAGCATCTATTGTGCCAGCATCTACCGAGACAGGGTCTACTGCACCAGTATCTGGGTGGAGGAAACTCGTGTGAGCAAAAGCATAAGCAGAACACGCCTAAGTCAGCAGCGAAAGCCTCTGTCCCTCCAGTTCCTTTGTCTCTGTTCCCTCTGTTCCTCTAGTTTCTTTGTCTCTAAAATGGGGACATAGTGGTACCTGCTTCATAATGAGAATAAATATCTTTAAAGCACTTGAAACAGTGATGAACACAGAGAAAGCAGTTCCAAATAAGTGAACAGGGGACGTAGTGGGTCTGAGTCCAAGAGAGGGACTGAGGAGCTCTTCCACTGTTCCTGGACTAGGAGGCCTGAGGGGCCCTTGGACAGAGCCCACTCTGCCCTGGTTATCAGAGGTCTGAGCTGCAGGGAAGCTCCCAGGCCCAGCCTCCTCTGAACCTGCAGCAGGTAAGAGAATAAGCACCCTTCTCTCCTCCACTCAGCTGGGCCACATGTGCACACAGGCTTCTGGGTCAGACCCCAAGGAAAGGAGAGGTGAGGAAGGTCCCCTGAGGATGAGTGTAGACTATTGGGGAGGGGTGTCCCTTTCACAGTTAAAGTCTATAAAATCATAAAGACACACCCAGGTAGAGGAATGGCAGGAGCTGCCCAGGTGTCACAAGGCCATGTGTTTTTCAGTTCTGACTCCATCATTCATTCACTCACTCAGTTTTCAACAAGCATGCAGTGGGCACCCACCTACCACATGCAGGCCCACCCTGGTGCTGGGGTACAAAGGTGGGCACACACGTGCTCTCTGTGACTGCCTTTCGGGGCCTACAGCCCGGGGAGGGAGGCAGATAGTGAAGATGGTGACACAGTAGACCAGCTCACTGTCATTGTCAGAGCACCTTGACGGAGAAGTACAGGGTGCCTCACCAGAGTGGGACAGGGCCCTGTGTGGTACTTGGAGGCCAGGATGTCTCAGCCAGTCCAGAAGAGGAGTGGGCTCACATTCACTTCTCTGAGCGTTTCTATACTTGTAAAATGAGGTCACTCATCACAGCTGGTGCAGTGCATATGCTTGGGGGACCTTGGTGATTCCATGAGATCAAAGGAAAGGAACGTGGTCTTCTAAGAACTTGTCCAGAGGTATTGATTTACTGTTAATTCCTTCAGTAGGGAGGGGCATTGTTGAGACCAGGAGGCAGTCATAACTTGGGGATCAGCGATCTATACCCGTAACCCCAACAGGCTAAGATCAAAGGCAGAATTCAGGCTGTCAGAACCCACAGACGCTGTGGCTGGCTGAGTCTCTTAGCCCGCTGTGGATCCCCTGCCCCAGACACCTCTTTCACTGCCCCCTGATGTTGCTCCCAGGCCTTTCCCATCTGTCCCCTCACTCTGTCCATCTCACTGAAAGGAGAAGTTGCAGCCAGAAGGGCCAGAGTTCTGTGATGCTGGAAAACCCTTCTTGGACTGTGGGTGTCATTCTTGCTGAATCATCCCCCCATACACATACACACACATACTGCCAACCCCAATACAGAGCCTCCACAAAGCCCCTTATTAAGAAATTGGTCAATTTCCTTCTAATTAAAATAAATACTATGCCACATTAAAGGCCAATTAATTTTCAGAGCTGTCAGGGAAATATCGCCTGGAAAATGCATACCCCCCTCTCCACCCCTTCCTCAGCAAAGCCCAGCCAGGCAGCCCCCAGCAGGAGCAGGGAGGAGCCAGGGTCACAAGCTTCCAGTGGGTAGGGAGGAAGGGACACCCAGCTGTGGCAGGGCTGCCGACAGGGCTGTGCATCTCTGGAGGGACTATACTCACTCAGCCCCAGAGCTTGGGAGCTGCCCCCATCCCTCCCAGGAAACCCAGGCTCTAAGACCAGGTCTCCCTGGTGTGCCCACAACCAAAGGCAAGCATTTTCTCCATGAGCATCCTTAGTTGGTGAGAAAGACAGCTTTTGGAAGGTTTACGACCATCAGGGTCAGGTTATTTCTGTGTTATCTGAGCCCCACAGCAATCCTGGATGGAGCTGTTGCTGCCCCATTTTGCAGACAGGCAGATGAGTCTGAGCTTCAAGAGGGGCAGAGTGGATGCACACCGGTCCTGCCTGACCTCACTCAAACAAATAGACAGCTCTTCCTCTTCATCCTAGGGGGTTGTTGCATAACATGAAAAGGGCAGGAAACGGCCATGTCTGCATAAAAACAAATATCATCAGTTGGATTTGTTCAAGGTGAGTCAATCCTATCCTAACCATAGCTCCCTAATCCTAATGATAGCGCCTGCTTCTTGACAGTTAAGGATATGCCAGGAGGCCTGCCAGGTTCTATCCAGTTGTTACCTCACTCACACCATGTGGCTCAGCGATGTTAGGTAACATGCCCAAGGTCACACAGCCTGCTCACATCTTAGTCACAACAATTTCCTATCTTCTAGGTCCAAGTTTTCCCATTCCCTCGAGGTCAAAGCCAAGGTGTTTGGGTGTTTTCTCCTGGCAGGACAGGAAGTCATACAGGAAAAATGCTAGGTTCCCTGTGTGACCTTGGACAAGGCTCTTTGCATCCCTGGGCCTCAGTTTTCTCATCTGCAAAATGGGAGAGCTAGACTCACTACTCCCCTGACTCTGTTTAACTTGAGCATCCTGCAGGGACCCTCTTAGTCTGGGAAAGGTGAAGGTAGCAGGCAGGTAGCCAGGACCAAGCATGCAGCCAGACAAGAGCAACAACCTGTCTTGGGCTGGGACAGGGAGACCTGGCTGCCTTGTTGTGAGGGGTCCAGTGGTCAGTCAGGGCAGTGGGACAAGGGTCCAGACCTGGCTGACCCTGTACTACAGACAGCTCCCAGGGCAGCAAGAGGGGTGTCCTGACATTAGCAGCACACATGGGGACCTAGGAACCTATCCTCTTTTCCTAGTTCTCCATTCTTTGCCCAATCTCAGATTAGTCACTGCCCAGGCCAGCTACGGGAGGCAGGGAGGGGCAGAAGAGGAGAGGTGGTCTGGGAGCCCCTCTGACCCTCTGTAGGGCCCCATCCCCGCCACCCCGCATGCCGAGCTCTGACTTGGAGGCTGGATCATTTTGTAGAAGCATCTTCCTCCAGGATCCACACCCCAGGACTGAGCCGTCCCAGTTTCTCCTTGAGGAGGAGGAAGAGTGGGATGGGAGAGCAGCCTGCCAGCCCAGTGTGGGGCATGCGCACCGCTTTGAGAATGATGGCTTCAGTCACTCAACCCACTCTAGGGAGCACTCATCCTGTGACAGGTACAGTGCTGGGCACTAAGGACAAGTGTGCTGAGAAGTCACAGGGCGGTGGACAGACAGCAGAAAAGCACTGGGGCGCCTGCCGGTGTGCACAGAGCTCTGGAAGCACAGAGGACGCAAGCAACCTGCCAGGAGGGCGGGTCCAGAACACTTGAGAGCAGCTAGAAGGGAAAGGGCATTCCTGGCAGGGGGCATAGCATGAGCAAACGCCCTGGGGCATGAAAGAACAGAGCATTCTTGGGGGTTGGAGGAGCTGAGACAACAGAGGTGGACTGTGGTCCTGGTGGCCAGAGTCTTCTGCCACATGCTGTGCCCCAGAATCACCCTGTTACTGAGCAGTGACTATGTGGCCAGCACTGTGCTAAGCTCATATCAGGCTAATGCTCACCAGACCCTCCAACCATCCATGAGGCCCAGAGGGGTTAGGCAAGTGGCTGGAGGTCTTGCCTGCACAGCTGACAGTGGCCAGGCTGGAACTTGAAGCAGGCTTCTAACTGTCACTTACCAGCTTCTCCTTCAGGGCAACTAGGAGCCATGAGGGATTTTAAGTGGGGAGTGTAACACAGCCTCAGTGCCCCAAGTCCCCCAATGTTGGCCTGACCTGGGGGACTTGATGGGTCTGTTTTCAGTGTCTGTGGGTCACCCCAAGCCTCTCAGGAAGCTGCCCTTGCCTTCCTTCTGCTCTTCCCTGAGAACTGGAGTTTAGCCTGAGTCTTCTGCCCAGGCCACTGCTCCTGGGTCCCAGCCTCGGGTCTGGGAGCCATTGCTGTCAGGGCCACTGCAGAACCCAGAACCCACCAGTCAGGGGGCGTGGCCCCTCCCAACCTCTCTGGGGTCCTCATGCTGCCCACTCTCTCCCCTCTGCCCTTCATGCTCAGAGATAGCATGTGAAGGTTGTGCACCTGGGGTGTGGCCCCCAATGGAGCCAGACAATGGTAGGAAAGACCTAGCAGGAGTGACCTCTCCTCTGGTGCAGTAGCAGCCCGTTGCCCCTTCTCCACTTCCTCCTGGCTCCCTCTGCTTATCACAGGGCACTGGAGAATTCCTTCCCTCCTGCTTCCCTTCAGGGGCTCCTCTTTCATTCTGCTCCCCCCCCACCCAGGCCTCAGCATTGCAGGCATCACAAGTCAGCCGTTTTTGGAGGCCCTAACACATCTCCATCATACATACGGAGATGCCCAAGCAGCAGAGCAGCCAAGACCCTAGCTCACCTGTGCTCCTGCCACAGCTCCAGGCTCCCGGTCTCCCACCCACCACTCATCTGCTCAGTGCAACACACATCCACATGGGGCATCTCACACTTGATCCTCACTTTAGCCCAGAGCAGGATGGGTTAAAACAGGAAGCTGCACTGTCCAGCTCTGGCTTCTTTGAATCTCTAAAATGCTGTGAGTCCATGTCAGCATCTCTGCCTCACAAAAGGGTAAAATGAGGCAGGCAGTAAGTCACTTAATCTTGATTACTGGTCATGTATCCAGGGTTGCCTGTTTCAGGTCTTCCTGTCAAGACCAGCAAATGTATGAGGTCTTGCTCCCCTTCCTGTGTCTGTGGCAGACATTACCAATTGATCACAGCACTCAGAAGCCTTCTTACCTGTGGAGCTGGTAATTAAGGTGACACCTGTTCACCACCCTTCCTAGACTATAGGATCTATCTAGTATCTGCCACAGCACCTGTCTCAGCACCTAACACTTGGCTCAGATCATAGTAATAAAAGTTTAATGAGTGGGTGGGTGAACAAATGGCAACTGTTGAATGAATGATACCTCCCAAAGTGGTCACTTGATATCCAACTTCTTTTGTAACTGGGATATGAAAGCAATAACAGTAATGTCCCAACAACTGATATTTCCTGAGTCTCTAAGGTGTTTCATCTGTGCTGATGGACCACTCAGGGATGCCATCTCCCCAGGGTCACACAGTACAGTACAGAGCTGGGACCTGACATGGTCTCCTGGCTCTAAATCCTGTCCTCTGTCTCTGCCCCCACTTTGGCCAGACCCCACCTCAGCTTGCTGCTTAATGTCTGGGTCAGTCAAAACAGACCTAGGTCTCAATCTGGGGACTCTGAGGGCACTGAGGGAAGATCTTAGGGACTAAGGTGGGGATAGGTTATTGCGAGAGTAGCTATTATAATTGGGAGTTTACTCATCCTGCTTAGAATTCTAGAATCCCAGAATAGGAGGCACCACCGCACACCACCTTTGGTACAACCGGAATGTGTCCCCCCAAATTCATATGTCAAAACATAATCTGCAATGTCATGATATTAAGAAGCAGAGATTTAGGAAGATGATGAGGTCATGGGGCTCCACCCTCACGAAGGTAATTAGTGCCCTTATAAAGGAGGCCTGAGGGAGCTTGTTGCCCCTTCTTCTACATGAAGACGTGGCTAGAAGGCCTCATCTATGGGGAATGGCCCCTCATCAGACACTGAATCATCCAACTCCTTGACCTTGGACTTCCCAACCTCAAGAAGTGTGAGTTATGCATTCCTGTTGTTTATAAATTTCCCAGGCTAAGGTACTTTTACAACAGCCTGAATGGACGAGGACACCCTTCTTTGTACAGGTTGGAAAAGAGTGGCTCAGAGGGGGAGTGACCTGCCCGAGGCCACCTAGAGAGCTTGGCTGAGGCAGGTTTGCAGAGCCCAGTCTCAGAGCCCCCTAGATGCCCTCTTTTGTCTTGGTGCCTTAAGCATTTGTAGTTAGCTGTCTAGCATCTTTTTTAGAATGTGACACTTCCTCCTTTGGAGGAAGGAACCCAGGCACACAACATAAGGCTTGGCTTAAGATGGGTGATCAATAAACACTGGACAGATGGAAGGAAGGAAGCAGAGAAGGAAGGAAAGGAGGGAGGGAATGGCTAGGGGGGTGGATGGATAGGAGGGAAGGAGGGAGGGAGGGAGGCTGAGTGAGCGGGATGGATGGATGGGTAGGTGAAAGGAAGAAGGCAATCATGGATGGAGTAAGTGATGGGTGACTGTCCCCTGCACTGAGCTAGTGGCTCAGCCACAGAGGTCAGGAAGATTGAGTCAGACAGAGACATGAGCAGGCAGCTCACCCCATCACTCCCTCAACCCCCGCCACTTTCATTAGGACACATCTGCTGCACCTGGACCCCTGGTTCCTGCCCTGGGAAGCTGCAGATGCCTCGGCCGGCTTTATTAAGGACCTATTAACCCAGCAGCTCTGGGCAGGGCTAACGATGCTGTCACTGCAGATCCTGGTAGAGAGCCTCAGAGGGGCTCCAGCAGGGAGGGCCAGGAACCTAAGGTTACAGCGAGGTCTTCAGAGCTGCCTGGTCTGCCTGCTTTAATCACAGTGCTTCTGCTAATTGGCTGTGTGGCCTTTGGCAACTTACTTCCCTTCTCTGAGTTGCAGCTTTCTCACCTGTAAAGGAGGGTAAACACGTGCCTGTTTGAGGCCCCACTGGGCTAGCATTACCTCACAGGAGGAAGCACTTATAGCCAGGGACACACCTGAGGACCCTAGGAGCTAGGTCCAGGTGGAGCCCTCAACACTGCAGCCCCCAACCTTCATGCGACAGGAAGGTGCTGTGTTATCCCTTTATGGAGGAGGAAAAAGAGGATAACAAGGAGAATAAATACTTGGTCAAAGCCACATAGCCAGGCAGTGAAGGGACCAGGATCCAAACGTAGGCAGTAGACACCACTCCGGGCCCATTTCCTACCCGGCTACTAAGCAGGAACAAAGCCTGGGGAGGGTGGGTGGGGGCAGTGGGGGCCTCTCCTACCAGCTCCTCCGAGGTGACAGCATAGAGGAGGGGCAGGGAAGCAGTGACAATAACCCTGATTTACGGCTTCCAGTGCGATTAACTGCACCATCTGGATGCCACGCGTCTACCAGTGTGTGTTAGGGACCCCAGCCCTTTGGTGTAAATGGCAGGGAGAGACAAGGTGGATGGCAGAGCTGTCATAAGCTGCTAGTTTGACCACGGGAGTTGTGTGGGGCCCACCTGGTTCTCCTCAAGCCCCCATGTACCCCTGAGCATGTCTCCCACCAAGAAAGCTGAGTCTCTGCCAGTTTCTGCCAGGAGAGTCCAGAATGGCTGGACCCAAGGATTCAAATGCAAAAGGAAGATTGTAGCCTGAGCCACCAAGGGATAAGCAGGAGGGGTGGGGGAAGTGCCAGTGACACTCCAGCATGATGTGTAACAGCTGATCCATGCTACCTTCTAGCTGTGTGATCCCTGGCAAGCGACATCTCTCTGAGGTTCTGCCCCCTCCTCTGTGACATTAGAATCATCATGGTATTTACCTCTCCTGGTTGCTTTCAGAGTCAAATTAGATAAGGAAATGTACAGATCTCTATTATAGTGTATGGCACCAAGTAAATCAGGGGCTGTTGCAATTATTATCCCCATTTGCCAGCTGAGAAAGCTGAGGTCCAAAGAAGTGACTTGCCTCAGATTACATGGTGGGTTGGTGGCAGAGCCCATGACCAGCTCTGCTTCTCCTGACCCCAGCCCAGTGCTCTTGTCCTCTAGCCTGTACCAGAGATTAATCCACCTTAGGACACGGTCAGTATCAGCATCTCAGGACCCTAGGAACCAACCCCAGGAACAGCTTCCACGTTCTGAGCACCTACTATACGCCAGACATTGTGTGATGAGCTCTTGTGCATCACCTCAAGGACCATCACAACCTGTGTGTAGGTACTGCATTGTCCCCCTTGTCCAGGTACACAAGCTTTGGCTGTGGCAAAGCCAGGATGTACCACCAGGACTGTCTGGCCCTGGAGCCTGAGTTCTCCTGCCCTCTGCACCAAGGTGGGGACTTCTGTTCACTGTAGCAACTGCTCCAACTCCCTTCATTTCCTCCTCCAAGAAGGAGACAGATGACCATGATGCCAAGACAGCCACAGTGGACCCAAAGCTTTCTGGACACAACTTTCCCCTTCAGAGCTGAACCATCTCTCTTACATCTCAAGAGGCGGAGGGAGGGGAGAAGAGGGAAGAAAAAACATCAACCCCAGCCCCTGCCTACATCTTTAGTCTTCATCACTGAGCATGTGGGACCCTGCAGCCTGTACAAGGCCACAGTGGGGGCCCAGGCTGGCAGTGGTAGCAAGGTTTACAGCAGCTGGTCTTTCCTCCCATTCCTAAATGTGCCCCCTCCCCTCCTGCTCCACAACTCCCTACATTCCCATCTGGTCAGCCTGAACGTTGGAATTTTAAGTCTTCCCTCTACAAAAAAACATAAGCCTCTCCTTGCCATTGTAGAAAGCCCCAGAGACCTGGGCTACTCTGCTTTCCTTCTCTCTTGGCCAGTGTGGCCAAGCCAAGGGCTGGGGAAATGACAGCTGTCCTGCCCAGGGGACAGACCCCTGAGTCCTGGTCTGGGCTCTCTCTGGAGCCACACTCCAGCCCTGGGAGCCTGTCACTGTTGACTCCTGGCTGCTGGCTGCAGGAGCACAACCAGATGGGGAGGCTCTGGTTCCTAGCCTCAAGCAAGCCCAGTGACTCATTCTCCCCCACCCCCGGGGGACCTCCTGGCCTTGCCATCTGAGGTGACCCTTGCCCCTTCCCCCACAGAAGCCTAGACCTCTGACCCTTATTAAAAACAAGCCAAACAAAATCTGGTAAGGAAAAAGAAAAACTCCCTACAAACTGCCTGAGCCGATCGTGTGTACCCCCACCCCGCGCGTGCACGTGTACACACACACCAGCTTCGGACGTGCAGGGCTGCAGCCCTCTTTCATGTAAACAAGTTGTTGGAGGGCGGATTTTGTTTATGAAGCATGTAGGTTTCGCTCAACTTTGGTGGGGGAGGTGTAGACTGTTTCAGAGTTTTCTTATGAACGAGGGAGCCTGGAGTGTGAAAGGCTCCCTTTTCTCCCTTTGTGCTCCTTGCTGGTTAACTCTAGGGAAAGGGATGTGGGGAGAAAGGGCCAGGAAACACGCGGGAGCCTGCGTACCCCGGAGCAGCACCCCCAGCCCGCGGGCAGCTCAGGCTCAGGGAGAGCCTTGGGGCGCGGGAGGGCTGCCCCAGGCCGGGGGCTGGGAGAGCAGGGCAGGGCTGGTCGCTCGCGTCCCGGGCTCAGCCCAGGGTCTGTCGCTCAGAAAACGTTTGGGACCGCCGGGCCGGTGTCCCTACCCCCTCATCTCCTCGCCTTCAGCGCCTGGAAACTAACGGAGCCGCCCGGGACAAAGGCGGGGGCCGCTTTCCACATTCAAACAATGGACACTTTTGCTCCCCCACCTCACCCCCGCTCCGCGTCCCAAGCGAGCAGCCGGGGCAGGTCCGGGGGTCCGCGCGGCCTCGAGGTGCCCCCGCGACGCCCGCGCGGGCCAGGCCCCTCCGCGCATGCGCGAGCCGAGGCGCAGGAGGCCGCGGCCGCCCGCGCAGCCTCGCTCAAGCCCGGTCTCCGTGGCAACGAGCTCGCGGGGGGAGGGGCCGGGCGGCGCGGGCCGCGGCGGCAGCTATTTCTGCCGCTTCCTGTTCCTCGCGGCCACGTCGCCATGGCAACGGTGTTACTCACCGCGGCCGCTTCCCGGCTCGGCTGGCGCGCGTGACCCCTGCCGCTCGCGCCCCCTCGTCTCTCACTCGGTGTTTGCCCCTCTTCCCCCCACCCCGGGCCCTCATCCGACGCTCCCCGGTGCGCACGGTCCAGGAGGAGGGAGGTTGATGGGGGACGCTTATTAAAAAACATTGTAACCGTTTCCGTTTTTATTACGTTGACAAGGGAGCGTTATTTACTGTTATTGTTTGCAGAGCAGGCCGCAGGAGCGCGGGTGGCCTCCGGGGAGCTCACCTTTGGGCTGTCGCGGGCAGGGCCGAGGGCGGGGAGGGGGCGGGGAGGGGGCGGCCCGCGCACCCCAGGTCCTGCTTTTTGCCCCTGTCCGGGGCCCCGGCGTGTCTGCGCGGGGAGGGACTGCAGAGGCCCGGTGACTCGAGCTGAAGGAGAAAAGGCAACAAAAAATAAAAAAAGGAACAGATGACTTCATTCTCGGGAAGGCTCCGTCCTACATGGACCAATTTCCTGGGGACTGTGGTGGAACAGCTCCGCCGTCGTTGGAAGCACTTAACACTAAACCAGATAAAAACCAGAAAATTCTCGGCCCTGCCCGCACCGAGCCGGGGCGGGCTGGCGGGGCGAGTGACCTCCCCGCGCGGGGGCGGGGCGAATTCCCCTACCCGCAACCCGGGGCTTGGCTTCCAAGGTCCTGGGATTGCCCCAAACCTCCCCCACTCAGACTCTCATACCCTGAGAGAGTGAGCAACCGCCCCAAGGTCACACAGCCAGCTTTTCTTCTGCTAAAACACCTGCACGGACAAACCCAGCGGAGGCTAGTTGGACTCCGGGCCTTGGAAGCCGGCGAGGCTCAGCTGGGGGCTGGCAAAAGGAGATTAACTCGGCAGGTCTAAGCCCTGGCTGGCCGGGCTCCTGCTCACCTCACCGGAGCCCTTCACTGGGGAGTTTGTAGGGAAATGTCCACTGGGATCAGATGGGCCTGAAGGATGCTCCACCCCCAAGCTCCTGCTGGGATGTTAATCTCATCCTGCTAATTAAAGTTTGCAATTCTGTCCCTAACTCAACTCCTGGCTCTTGAACGTATTAGCTCAAACGCAAACAGTTGCTGCTCTGGACTGGGAAACCAGAGGAAAAAGGCCTCTGGAATTCGTACTGTAAAATGGCTTAAAAAAAAATGTTTACCCGGGCGTCGCCTGTGTCTCAGTGAGTAGGGCGCCAGCCCCGTATTCCGCGGGTGGCGGGTTCGAACCCGGCTAATACTGCAACAACAACCAAAAATGTTTACCCTTACTAACAATTCCTAGTGAACAGCTCAGCTTTGGAAACTACTTAAACAGATTCCCTCACCCTGTTTTATGGCTTTTATTTCCCCCTTCCTGGGACAAGAGGCTTAGGATTTGTTACTGACACCTTTTCCCATCTCTTGCCCTTAGATGATCCTCCTTAGAGGATCTACAAGGGCTTTTTGGGCCCCAGCATCACTTCTCCAGACACCCTGGAGTCTGGCACTCTGGGCCAGTCCCTGGCTACGGCCTCTCAGCTGCAGAGTCCTCTGAATGCATGAACCAAAAGCCACCCTCTCCGCTGCAGAGTCTTCTGAATGCATGAACCAAAAGCCACCATTAAGAAGAATGTCCCCTGCCCCTACCACACAGTCCTTCCTAGAGTAAGACAAAGAGCTTCCTGCCCCCTTGCTACCACCAGTGAATCAGAGAGCACTCTCCATCGTGCTGGCACCAGGTACCAGTCCTCACCCTGCAGGCTCACCTTCCAAGCAAAACTCATTTCTGGCAGCAGGTAGTAGGTTTAGAGGATTTAGCTGACATGCGAGTTGTACCTTTCGGCAGAGTTTGACTGTGACTGAGAGTTGACACCAGCAGTCCCAGACCTCCAGAGATGGAGGTTATCCAGACCAACACCCCCACCCTCCTATTTTACAGTTGGGCAAACTGAGACCCAGAGGAAGAAAGAGATCTGTCTGAGATGCTCCACTGCTTTGCGACAGAGCCTCAATTTGAGAACCCAGCGCCAAGCCTCCCCTTCAGCTGCTTGTGAACCCTGTTTCTTCTGTGGAATTATTTGCATAATCAGAAGTTCAAAGCCAGGCATGGTGGCTTATGCCTGTAATCCTAGCACACTGGGAGGCTGAGGCGGATGGATTGCTTGAGCTCATGAGTTTGAGACCAGCCGTAGCTAGAGTGAGACCCCTTCCCCCCACCTCTTAAAAAATATATTAGTCAGGTGTTGTGACGGATGCCCGTAGTCCCATTTACTTGGGAGGCTGAGGCAAGAGAATCACTTGAGCCCAAGAGTTTGAGGTTGCTGTGAGCTGTGACGTCATAGCACTCTACTGAGGGTGACAAAGTGAGACTTTATCTCAAAAAAAAAAGAAGTTCAAGGGCTGGATAACCGTGGTTAGGCAGGGGGAACTCTGACACCAGCATGCCTGGGTTCAGATCCTTACTTCTAAGTGAAATCTTGGACAAGCCAATTCTTGTGGAAACTTGATTCCCTCATGTGTCAAATGGGGATAATAATGGTACCTGCCCTGAGCTTGTTTTCTTTTATTTATTTGTTTGTTTGTTGTTGTTGGGGTTTTGGCTGGGGCCAGGTTTGAACCTGCCACCCTCTCTCTGTATATGGGACGAGTGCCCTACTTCCTGAGCCACAGGCACCGCCCATGAGCTTGTTTTCTAAATGGGGTTGGCAGTGATAGCGATGCTGGTCATTGTAGTGGGTTGAATGGTGCCTTCCTCCCCCAAGATGTGTCCACATCCTAATCCTGGGAACCTGTGAGTGTGACTTTATTTGGGAGAAAAGGTCTTGTGGATACAATTGAGGATCTTGAGAAGAGATCATCCTGGATTACCTAGCTGGGTCCTAAATGCCATCATCAGTGTCTTTGGAAAGAAGAAGGCCATGTGTAGAATGAGGCAGAGACTACAGTGATGCAGCCACAAAGCAAGGATCACTTAGAGCCACCAGGACCTGGAAGAGGCAAGGAAGGACCCTTCCCAGAGACTTGGGAGGGTACATGACACTGCTGACACCTCGATTCCAGACTTTGGCCTATAGGACTGTGAGAGAATGATCTGTGCTGTTGTTATGAGCCACAGAGTTTATGGTAGTTTGTTCCTCAGCCACAGGAAACTGACACAGTGGGGGTGAGGACGAGGACAGGGTGGTGATAATGGTGGCCGTGATGGTGATGCTGATGGTGGTTGTATTCCTTTGCTGGAGCTACCTCAGAGATCTGGAAGCCAGAAGTCCAAAATCAGGGTGTTGTACGGCCACACTCCAGGCACCGAGAAAGATCCTTCCTGACCTCTCTGCAGTTTCTGGCAGCCTCAGGCATTCCTTGGTGTGTTGCCCCATCCTTCTGTCCTTTGTCTTCACAGAGCCATCTCCTTCCTATGTGTCTCTGTGTTCACATTGTCCCTTGTCATAGGGACCTCGGTCTTGGGGATTAAGGTCTACCCTAATGACTTCATCTTAACCTATGACCTCTGTGAAGACCAAGCAAGGCCCCACTCTGAGGTGCTGGTGGCTAGAACTTGAACCTGTCTTTTTGCGGGGACATAATTTATCCCATAACTGCTGATGATGGAGGTGATGGGAGTGATAAAGGTGATTATTCTGGTCATGGAGATGAGAGTGACAGGGAGGGTGATGGTTATAGGCCTTAGCCCTGGACCTCCCAAACCCTGCAGGTGCTCCGTAGGGCACAGTGGTCAGTTTATAAGGTTCTCCAGAGCTCAGGAGTTTGTTCTTGGTGGTCAAGAGTCAGGGTAGGTATCAGCTGAAGAGCAAAAAGGTGAGAAAGATGATCCCAGGACACTATTGCTAAGTTTGTGTCGTGGGAGGAGCCAGACACCCTTCCCGAAGCTCTGCCTTCACCAGCCATGGGTCATACCTCAAGCCCTCTAGCCTCCCTTGGCCTTGGATCAGGCCCTGATGTTGTGGGACCATCAGGGTTCAGGCTGCTCAAGTGATTCAAGAGAGTGGGAGTCTAAGATGGAGTTGGGGCTGCTGAGGCCAGGTGGGTGTGCACAGGGTTAGGGTACCATGAGGCGGGGAGGGGGCAGGTGCAATGGGAGAGCTCTGCCTACCACACACACACCTGCCTTTTCCTTGTCACCAACAAGCACTCACTATTTTTATACATAGCTAAGTTAATGCTTATCTCTAGCCCCTTTCAGCTGCCAGAAACCTCCCTGAGGGTAGAGACCGTGGTTTATACATCTTTGAGTCACCTGGAGCCTGGCCTGGTCCTCTGCAAGTATGAAGTGAATAAGGGCCATTTTTAAAGGACAGCAAGCCTCTCCCTTCTCCCATGTGGGCATGATGGAGGAAAGACTAGATGGGGGCAGCCAGCTGTTTTGAATGTGCGTTTTCTTCACCAGGCCCTGGGCTACCTGAGGAAGCCAGGCAAGAGAGCAGAGCAGACTGGCTTCGCCTTTCTTCTGGAGCCCACAGAGCTGGTAACCATGGCAGCAGGAAGACAGAGCGCTGAGGACAGAAAGCCCACTGGTCTTTGGTCTTTGGCAAGAGACAGACAGGGTCAGGCCACTGTTTGTTGTTGTTGTTGTTGTTTCTTATTAGTCACAGTTACATTAACTTCAATCTTTACATCAATCTTTCTCCAGGTTTTGCAGAGCAATAATGATAATGACAGCATTCATTCATTCATTTGTGCAATCAGTATTTATGGGCATATGCTCTTGCCAGGCTATACTGTCTCCTTCCGTATACCAGGAGACAATGGACAGCAAAGCAAAACTCATATTCTAGGAAAGAGAGAGACAAGAGCAAAGAAACAAGCCAGTGCTATGATCCAGAGAGCAGGACGTTTACAAAGGAACCCAGCGCAGGGTGAGGGACTAGACTGGGGAACAGAAGGGCTGGGGTTGGCAAAAGAGGTCAGAGAGGTAAGAAGATGACACTGTGGCAGAGGCCTGGGTGGGATGAAGGGTGAAGCCTGTACAGAGCAGGGGACAGAGGTCCAGAGCAGGGTAGCAGGTGCAGGGGCCCTGAGATAGGGTGTACCCAACAGCCTGTTTCTGAGTATGTCAGAAGCCAATGGAGGGTGGAGGGCAAGAGTGAGCCCAGGGCTGATTTGTGGTTTTAGGTTCTGGTTTCTGAGCAGAGAATAGACTGAAGGGACAGAGGGAAGCCAGGAGAACAGTTAAGCACTGCCAGAGTCCAGAGAGAGATGGGGTGAAGGAGACGCAGATAGCTGGATTTAGGGCGATTTCAAGTAGAGCCATCAGATTTGTGAAAGGATCAGATGTGGGTGTGGAAGAAAGAAAGGCACCAAGGATGACTCCAGTGTCATGAACTGTGGGAAGTGCCCTTTCCTGGCTGAGGAAGACCACAGAAGCTGGGGATGGGGTCAGTTGAGACATCAGAGTTGGGACTTGGACAGGTTATGTCCCAAAGGCCCATTTGATGCTCATATATTGTGCACTCACAGATACTAGATACTGTCCCAAAATCACTCAATCCACATCACCTATGAAGAAGGCACTAGTATTATCCCCATTTTATAGATCAGGAAACTGAGGTCCTGCGAGGTTAAGTAATTTGCCCAAGGGTCAGAACTGGTAAGGATACAAAGCTAGGCAACCTAATTCCAAAACTTACCCTCTTTCTTCAATTGTTCATTCATCTGTTCTTTCATCCATTCATTCGCCTATTTGCTAGACCTTGCTCTGAGTGGTGTTAGCACAGAGATTCTTTCCTATACTCGGGAGGCAGTGACAAGCAAGCCAGCCCAGACACATCCTGCATGGAGCTAACTTTGTTTTTTTTTTTTTGTAGAGACAGAGTCTCACTTTATCACCCTCGGAAGAGTGCCCTGACATCACACTGCTCACAGCAACCTCCAACTCCTGGGCTTAGGCGATTCTCTTGCCTCAGCCTCCCGAGCAGCTGGGACTACAGGCGCCTGCCATAGCACCCGGCTATTTTTTTGTGGTTGCAGTTCAGCCGGGGCTGGGTTTGAACCCACCACCCTCGGTATATGGGGCTGGTGCCCTACCCACTGAGCCACAGGCGCCGCCCTGGAGCTAACTTTCTAAGGAGGAGACATGCAGGTGATGAGCAAAGGGAAAGACAATGACAGGAGAGATGCTCACTCACTGTGCTAAGTGCAAAAGAGAAGGAAGTAATCGGCCTGGCTGTGAGCTATGATGCCGGAGCACTCTACCCAGGGCAACAGTGAGACTCCGTAAAAAAGGGAGGGAGGGAAGGAGGGAGGAAGGAAAGAAAGAAAGAAAAAGAGAGAAAGAGAGAGAATGAGGGCACACACTGTAGAGTGCTAGGCTGCCCAGAGGAGGAGGGTCTTAGGAACATCCATGGTGATAGCAGGAGGAATATCGTTCTAGCAGAGGGAACAGCATATGCAAAGGGGATTTTGGTGGGAGAGTGGGTGAGGAGGGGGATGATAGTCTGGTGGGAGCTGAGTATCCACAGAAACCAATCACGAAGAGAAGGCAGAAGTAGGAAATGAACCAAAGCCAGGAGCGAGAGGCACTCATCTCACAAAATTAGCAGGCCTGAGGCTTCAAGAAGGATATCAAGGTGTCGGTGAGCCCGAGCCTGAAACATGCCAGTGCTGGCTCCAACCCCAGTGCAAACCAGGAGAAAGGCTGCAAAGATGAGCTGCTGCTACAGAGGATGGCCAGGCCCACCCCCGACCATGCCCCATCCTGTTCTGAAAACCCAGAGCTGACTCCACCTCTGTGACCTGAAGCACCATGCTGACTGTCCCCTCATAAGAGCAGCAGGTCAGCACCCATGCTCTGTCTACATCTAGAAAGGGCCAGGCCAAGCCAGTGTTCTCCACCCGTGAGCTCCTGCCGCCCTGGCAGTCATTCATTCCCTCACTCACTCATTCATCCCACCATTGTTAGTGAGTACCTCGGTGCACCAGGGAGCCTACCCTGTGCTGGGTGTGAGCCCAGGTCGCTTCCCTCAGGGAGCTGGCATTCTGGAGGGGGGAGCCTGAAGATGAACAAACAAATACACAGTCAGGTGAAGGGTCAGGTGCAAAATAGCCAGAGGAAGGGGGGTTTCACTGCTGTGTTGAGATAGTAACCCCCACCTCGGGGAGTGCACCCTGTGGATGCCAGTCAGGGTCAGGTCTCTCCAGCCCACCTGCCCCTGCTCACCCAGGCAGGTGCTCCCAGCAGCCCAGGACAGGCTCCCCACCCCACTTGTCCTCCCTGGAACTTCTGCCCCTCCCCTCCCTGGTTGGCTTCATTCTTGGGGCAGAGCCAGTGTCCTCCCCAGCAGCTTGAGCTGCTAAAGGGCTGGGGCTGCTCACAGCAGGAGGTCCCTCCAGCCCTGGGACATGGACTGGCTCCACTCACTCTGGCTCCCCAGCCTATCCTCTGCTTGGGCATAAAAAGACTGGGGACAGGGCCATGGAGCCCAAACACTTCACATGGGTGGAGGGCAGAGGGAAAGCCTGTATACCTAAAAACTTGCCCAGCAGATAAAACACCTAATAATGGCTACCCCCTCCCAATGGAACTCTCAACATCTGTTGTGCTAAGAAGATTCCTGGGAGACCATAGGCCAGCCTCCTGTGCTGTCATTATCCCCATTGGATGGAGGAGGAAACAGAGGCCCTATGGACCCATGACTGACATAGGTGGTGGAGCCAGGGCCATAACTCAGGGCCAGGGACACTCAGTTGGCTCTGGCAAAATGGTCTAGCATCCTGGGCATCTAGCTAAAGACCAATAGTCCCTCCCACAGGCTCCCCCAGGCAGGGCCTGACACCTTATATGGAGGCCCCACTGGGTCCTCAGGACAGCCCTGAGGGCAGTGGCTGCATTGTCCTCTTGTTTTGGTGAAGAAATCGAGGCTGGGGAGGGGGTCAGTCACCCTCAAAGTGGCACAGCTAATGAGAGGGAATGAGATCTGAACCCAGGATTGTCTTCAGGGCCCAGACTCCCACCAGCACCTAGAGAGCAGGAGAGAAGAGTTAGGGGAACGGGCCCACTCCCCACGTCCATGGTGGCACTAGACCAAGGAAATGGAGTGTCAGTCACCTTGGAGGCCATCCCCTGGTGGTTCTGATGCTGGCCCAATGGCCAGCCCGGCTGCTCCCTCTTTAGACCCTGATTCCCTGCTCCGGCCCAACCCCTCCACCCACAGGTCTGCCCCTGCTGCTAGGTCACTGAGCTGGGGCCACTACTGGGAGGGTGCTCAGAGATCCCTGCATTCTGGGAGCTTTGGCCCATCGAGGTTGTACCTTACCGCTGATATTCAGAAAATGGAGTTGCAGGCCAGTACAGTACAGTAGCTCATGCCTGTAATCCTAGCACTCAGGGCGGCTGAGGCGGGTGGATTCCTTGAGCTCAGTAGTTCGAGACTAGCCTGAGCAAAATTGAGACTGTCTCTACTAAAAATAGAAAAACTGAGGCAAGAGGATAGCTTGAGCCCAAGATTTGGAGGTTGCTGTGAGCTATGACGCTACGGCACTCTACCCAGGGCAACAGCTTGAGATTCTGTCTCAAAAAAAGAAAGAAAGAAAAAGAATATGGAGGTGCAGAATCATGGGGTCTGTCCAACCCAGGACTCCACCCCACCCAGGAGGTGCCTGGAGGGTATGAGGAGACTGGCAGGGGGTCCTCTCCCTCCCACACTCTCCAGGGGCCAGCCTCAGTCCCTTAGCTGCCTCTGTCACAGCGTGCAGAGAGCCATGTGTGATCCGTGTGTCTGTCTGCCTCTGGGTGAGCCTCCTCCTGCCTTTGCATGTTGGGGTGAGCAGAAACAGCAGGACAGGAGAGGGAGGGAGAAAGGGAGAGCTGCCAGGCCTGGGTGGCAGAGACAGCAGGGGAAATGCACTAAGGAAGAGAAGGGTGAGCTGGAGCTGGGCAGAGAGGCCCTCAGAGAGGGACACGGAGGGACAGGAGGGTGACCAGCCAGAAAAGCAGCAGCTGAGGAGTAGGGCGGGGGAGCATACATACAGCTGGAGGCTGGGAGAGTTCAGAATACATCTCATCCCACCATGGCATGGCCCTGGAGCTGCGGACCTGGGGGTGCCGAGGCTGGGGGCAGTTGGGATGGGCCAAGGACACAGCCAGTGCCCCACACAGGGTGCACATTGTCCAGGTAATACCCTGAGTCAGCCCCTTCAGTCTCCAACACACCCACCTGCCCTGGGGGGAGGACTGTCAGGGCTGCAAGCTCCCACCTTCAGCCCCACCCCTCCCTGCCCCCCTGCCAGCTGCTTCCCTGGGTCTCTGAGCCCCCAAGGTGGAGGGTGTCCAGCCTTGTGGGGGTAAATGCTCAGAGGACATGAGGACTGGGCCTGCAGGGGTGCCCAGGTGCCATCCAGATTGGCTGGGTGACAGAACCCAAGGTGTTCACCTCTCTGAGCTCATGTGCCTCCTCTATCACAAAGAGAATAAAATAGGGTCATAGTTGCTGTGACATGAATGGAGAGATGTATAAACTGTAAGGTGCTGATAACAACGGTTGCTTATGTTAATGATCATTCACAAAAGTAAGTGCTAGGTGGGGGTAGAGAGGGGAGGAGCACTGAGGAGCCTCTGAGAACCCTGGAGCTAGGACAGGGTTGTGGGGTGCAGGGATAGGGGGAAGACAGCCCCAAGAAGGAGCTGGGCTATGTTGGGGGCTCCTGGGGCCAGGCTGGGCCCTAGGGAGTCCCAGAAAAACGTGAGCACCTGGGTGGGCCCCCCAGAAGGGTAACCCTGGAGGTGCAGGCTCCAGGAACCCCCCAAGCCCCAGGATCCCCTCACTCAATTCCCCCTACTCTGTTGTCCCAGACAGAAAGAGGGGACAGGGAAGCTGGAGTGCCCCAACATTTTAGCTGTGGGGATTTTCTCCACTCAATAAAAGCAAGGAGAGGGGGAGGTGGGAAAGGCAGGAAGGGAAGGGTGGGATCAAATAGAGAAGGAGAAAACCTTGAGAGAAGCAGCCCGAGGAAAGGATAAAGGAGAAGAGAGGGGAGGGAGCTGCTGCGATGGGCGGCAGGCGCTCCAGCCTGGGTTCTTCCCCAGACAAAGGCCGGAGCCCAGGAGGAGGGAGAGGAGGTGGCTGGGGATGGAGGCCTGGACCTGCCCCCACCCAGCTGAGGCTCTGACCCAGAGGAGAGGGGAGCACGCTCCAAACCTAGGAGGAAGAGGTCTGCCAGCTGCCCTTGGGGCTGTCCCAACAGATAAACCTCATCCAGGCTTCACCAATGGCCCCTGAACGCTAATGCACAGCAGGAGCTAAAAATACCTCGGGAGAGGCAGGAGGAGGAGGGGCGAGGGAGGACGCAGGAAAGAGGAAGAAGAAGGAGAGGGGAGAGGGAGCAGGGCTGCAGGGCCTGCTGGGCTCAGGCTGCCTCAGTCTTCCAGAGTGGCCTAACCATCCAGATGTGCAGCTGCGGGGAGATGACTGCTCAGGGAACTGCAAATCACCGCCCCTGGCGGTCCCTCCCTTGGACAGAGTGAGATGGGGAGGGAAGCGCTGGAGAGAGAAAAGGAGAGAGGCAGGGACTGAGAGAATCCGCAGAAAGAGAAATCTCAGAAACGCAGAGCTCTGAAGAGCAGGGCTGGGGGTGCAGGGGGTTAGGAGGGAAGGCAGCGAGGGGAGGGAGGGTGGGGGGAGGAGCAGGGAGAGTGCAGGAGAGAGGCGGAGGGGAGGGCAGGGCAGAAGCGGGACAGAGGGGAGGGCAGGAGGGAAGGCAGCATCAGGAGGGAGGGTGGAGAAGGGTCTCCAGCCGCTGAAGTTAGATCTCCTCCCAGGCCTGCCCTGCTGTGGCAGGGGTCAGGGTCAGCCAGGTGGCCACAGGCCAGGTCTTCTACAGCAGCACCCAGCCGGCCCTTTGTTCAGGTTGTCTGAAGGGTGAGCCTAGAATGGGGCCTGGCTCCCTGAGAGGACCTGCCTGGGAGGCGGCAGGGGCCAGGCCTAGACATTCCAGGTCAGTGGAAGGGGAGGGACCCGCACTGTCCCTGGTGATTGGATTTGCAGCACCTTCCTGGAGCTGGACTGCGCTGGATCCTGGGGGTGTGGGGGGTAACAGGAAAGGTGCTCACCCTACCTAGACAGAGAGGACCCCATGGACTCTTGAACAGAGTAATGATGGTGGTGCTGCTGGGGTTTCAGGGAGGCCTCTGGGAGGCCTCTGGGAGGAGACGGCACTAGACTTATACCTGACTGTGAGAAGGACCCATCCTTACAAAAACCCAAGGCTGTGGTCTCCAAGAGGGAAACTGAGGCCAGGAGACTTGGTGAAGTCTCTAGTCCAAGAGTGGTGAGCAGCAGAACAGGGTTGTAGCCCAGGCCTAGCTGACCCCCAGCTCTCCTGCCTGCTCCCAAGCTGCTGTTAGCAAGGCCTGGTGGACAGGGCCAGTGGGGAGGCCGAGGCACCCAGGTCGAGGTGTGTGGGAAGCAAGAGCTACTTCTCCTTGGTTTCTCAGCAGGTTGGGGGCCTCACCCTTCTGCAAGAAGAGGCCAGCAGGGTCCTGGTATACCCCAGCCTGCAGTGCTGTCCCTCTGGCAGTGGGCAGATGGGCCAACATCTAGGACAGACTCAGCCAGGCCTCATAGGGCCCAATGACACTGGAGAAAGCACCTCGTCCCTCTGCAAAGCAAGGGCCTGGTTACTTTCATTTGCCTAACTTTTATTTATTTTTTTATTTTTATTTTTTTGAGACAGAGCCTCAATCTGTCACCCCGGATAGAGTGCGGTGGCATCACAGCTCACAGCAACCTCCAATTCCTGGGCTTAAGCGAGTCTCCTGCCTCCACCTCCCAAGTAGCTGGGACTACAGGCGCCTGCCACAACGCCCAGCCATTTTTTGGTTGCAGCCGGCATTGTTGTTTGGCAGGCCCGGGTTGGATTCGAACCTGCCAGCTCAGGTGTACGTGGCTGGCGTCTTAGCCTGTTGAGCCACAGGCGCCGAGCCAACTTTTATTTTTTTAATTTAAATTTTTTTTTTGAGACAGAGTCTTACTTTCTCGCCCTCAGTAGAGTACTCTGGAGTCACAGCTCACAGCAACCTCAAACTCTTGGGCTTAAGCGATTCTCTTACCTCAGCCTCCCAAGTAGCTGGGACTACAAGCACCTGCCACAACGCCCAGCTGTTTTCTGTTGTTGTTGTAGTTGTCATTGTTGTTTAGCAGACCCAGGCCAGGTTCAAACCCACCAGCCCCAGTGTATGTGGCCGGTGCCCTAACCACTGAACTACAGGCACCAAGCCTTAATTTAATTTTTTTTTTTTTTTTTTTTTTGAGACAGAGCCACAACCTGTCACCCTGGATAGAGTGCTGTGGAATCACAGCTCACAGCTACCTCCAATTCCTGGGCTCAAGCGAGTCTCCTGCCTCCGCCTCCCAAGTGGCTGGGACTACAGGCACCCACCACAACGCCCGGCCATTTTTTGGTTACAGCCATCATTGTTGTTTGGTGGGCCCGGGCTGGATTCGAACCTGCCAGCTCAGGGGTACATGGCTGGCGCCTTAGCCGGTTGAGCCACAGGCACCGAGCCCTTTAATTTAATTTTTATTAAATCATTTATGGGGTGTCATACTGAGCTTCTACTGTGTGCTGGGAGCTGCCTGTTGGGATGAAGAACAGGGCCGATGAAGTTCTGTGCCCCAAGTCACTCTCCCCGGGCCATAAGAACTCAGGCCCTCCCTTAACCTCAGCATGCCTCAGCCTCCCAGTCTCTGTATGGAGCTGTGGACAGGCCACTCATAAGGGAGAAGGCCACTGCCTGCCCAGAGTGTACACTCGGTGAATGGGCCGGCTGAGAGGCTTGCCCTGACATTATCACTGTCACTTTATGCCACCTCGGTTAATCTCTACAATAGCCCACCATGGCTGAGCCTCTGTCAGTTACGTGGGCACTGACTAGGCCTCAGCTCCCCTACCTGTGAACAGGGATGTCACCGGAGGCACCTGCCTCGGGCTGCTCTAAGGGGAGTGGAGGCGGCACCACCAGCCCTAACAAGCCCCACCCCGAGTGCCTGGCCACCCACGGTCATCTCTTCTGACATTTGCTCCCTCTCAGCTCCAGCAGGGCCTGCCTATCCTGTGTACACCGTGTGGAGTAGATGCCTCAGAATCCCTCTTCTGTTTTTCTCCAAATTCTCTTTGCTGACAGAGTGCATGGTACAAAAGCCCACACAGCAGATGGGCGCGGTGGCTCACACCTGTAATCCCAGCACTCTGGAAGGCCGAGGAGGGTGGATCGCCTGAGATCGCCTGAGCTCGGGAGTTCTAGACCAGCCTGAACAAGAGTGAGACTCCGTCTCTAAAAAATAGCTGGCCGTGGGAGGCGCCTGTGGCTCATCGAGTAGGGCACCGGCCCCATATACCGAAGGTAGTGGGTTCAAACCCGGCCTCGGCCGAACTGCAAAACAGAAAAATAGCCGGGCATTGTGGCGGGCACCTGTAGTCCCAGCTACTCGGGAGGCTGAGGCAAGAGAATGTCCTAAGCTCAGGAGTTGGAGGTTGCTGTGAGCTGTGTGACGCCACGGCTCTCTACTGAGGGTGATTAAGTGAGACTCTGTCTCTACAAAAAAAAGAAAAAAATTAGCTGGCCATTGTGGTGGGCACCTGTAGTCCCACCTACTCCAGAGGCTGGGGCAAGAGAATTGCTTGAGCCCAAGAGTTAGGTTGCTGTGAGCTATGACACCATGGCACTCTATCAGGGGCAAAAAAGTGAGACTCTGTCTCAAACAAAACAAAACAAAACAAAAACAAAAACCCAAAAGCCCACACAGCAGAGTCTTCCTGGGCCCTCTGCGTCAGGAGCCACGTCTACCAGAGATATGCTTCCTGTGGCCCCAGGGGACAGTGACCGCCTATGGCTGTGGTCCCCTCACACACTGGACACAGAGCAGGGTGTGCCCCAAAGAGGAGAAGGACCCCAGAGAGACCGGAAGGCACAGCGGGCAGGCGGGAGCCGCCCTCCTTCAGGTTCAGGGCTCCGTGCTTCCCGTCTCCACACCGTTCCCACCAGCTGCTTCTCTGACCACCTTCCTGGGCCCCCGGACCCCTGCTCCCTGCTGCAGCTGTGTGTGGCGTGTATCTGTGTGGGGCGTGTGGCGTGTATGTGTTTGTGTGTGATGTGCACATTCGTAGCGCGTCTGGGCTTTGTGTGTATGTGGTGTGTGTGGGATGGACGTGTGGGGGTGGGGTCTGGGTGGGGGTTTGTGTGTGGGCGGGTTGTGTGTGCTGTGTGTGTGTGTGTGTGTGCATGGTGTTTGTGTAGTGTGTTGAGCATATGGCGTATGGGGTGTGTGTGGTGTGTGGTTTGTGTATATACGATGTGTGGGGTTTGTTTGGGGTGTGTGGTGTGTGGTGTGGGAGGGGTTAGGGTATGGGGGGGGGGGTGTGGTTTGTGTGTGTATGTGGGTGCGCCGCCTGCCTGCATGTAATTGAGCCTGGGGAGTTGAGGGAGAGGGTTCCCTGGAGACCCCAAAAGAAGGAGGTGTTTTCACCACCGCTGAACAGGGCAGGACACCAGCACCCAGGACTCAGCGGGATTTTGCCGAGGTGACATGGGCTGGCAGGGCCAGGCGGCTGTTTGTTTGATTTCCCCCGACTTCCAAACTAGTTGAAATTACACACCAAGCATCGATTTAATTAAGTTTTCCGGTGTGTGGCATAATTAGTAAGACACACGACTGGAACTGGGTGGGCGGTCCCATCCCAGCTCTTGCCTGTTAGAATTCTCAGCCCTCGGGCCACAAAATATGGCAAGTTGTAATACGGGGGAAGGGGCAATGGGGGCCCTGTCTTCCTTCCACTCAGGGGAGACAGGCAGGTGACCCTGCCTCACAGGTAACCTACGAGCTACCTGGTGTCAGGAACTGAGCTCCAAGGACACCTCCCTGAGTCCTCAGAATCCGTCAGTAGGAGCCGGAGGAGGGCTCTGTCCTTGCTGAAGGATCAGAGGATCCCAGGACAGGAACCCCCAGGGCCTGCCAGCCACAATCAAATTACAGATGAACGCAGAGCCGCGCTAGAGTGACTGGCCACTCTTCACCTTTAGATTCTGAGGACTGGCCATGGAGAGGCCTCTGCCTGGCTGGTGGCTCTTTAAGCCTGCCAGGAAAGGTGAGCAGAGGAGAGATATGTTCCCGCCCACCTGCATGGGCTTGAACTGTCACAACAAACCAGCATCTCCTGTTTGTCACCTGCACAGCAAGACCTTTAGGAGCCTCCCAGCCCAAGGTACACTTGGGGAAACCAGAGCACACGCCCGCCAGTCTCCAACTCCTTCCAGTGGGACCAAATCCAAACGACCCCTTATCCTTCTCCTCCTGGACGCCTGCAACAAATGTTGCAAATGTTACAAATGTTGGCCCATTGACCGCCCCACCAAACACTGCCAGCACCCTCCCCTGACCTGCCTCCATCGCCACCTTTCATGCCCCCCAGAGCTGCCGGTCCCTGAGCATTCTGAGACTGCCAACCCTCTGACCCTGCCTGGGCCCCGAAGACACAGATCCTCTGCCTTCCAGCCCCCTCCTGTGCGCCTCCCTCCCAACTTCCCACGGTCCCCTTCCCGACTACCCTCAGGGCTCCGGAATCAGGACTGAACACCCTGCCCAGTGGACTGAGTCCCTGAGGGCAGCTCCAGCCCCAGAGTCTCTCTACTCACCACACGTCCCAAAGGCTAAGCACAGGACATGGGATGTAGTGACAGAGTGAACACTGATTCAGCCCTTGCTGTGTTCCAGGCCCTGTCCTAAGTGCTTAACGTGCGCTCGAGTCCCCAGTTCGCCATTCCATCCATCTGTCCTTCTGTCCATCCTCCCATCCTTTCTCTCAGCCCTTCTCATGCCTTAGTTCAGGCCGTTCCCTCAGCAGGGCACACTTTTCTCTCTTCTGTTGCCCATGGGATTCACACTGGTGTGAAGCCTGCCCTGATCCACCCCCCACAGTGCCGGCCAGCTCCTGGCACTAGCCCTGCCATAACTCAGTCCCTAAAGTGGGGGAAGCAAGCCACCTCAGGGCACACAGTGGATGTGCCTTGTGGGGGGACACAACTAATTTTAACAACAGCCTTAGGAAAAAGACAGATTCGTTCCTTTATCCCTCCTTGGGGGTAAGTGTGTGTGCGGACACATGCACACATGATTCAGAGCACCAAAGGCCAGCAAGGGTAACCCGGATGTTGCCCAGCCTCCTTTGCCTGTGGCTAGGGGGGCAGGGGCAAGACCTCCAGCCACAAGGCAGCAGCCATGCAACTCTGAGCCTGGTGCTTGTCCAGATGCCCTTGCCTGCTCAGTGCCCAGCAGGTTGCAGTGAACTTTGACCCATCTTGCTAGGCAGCCGGGCATGAGTTTGGCCCCAAAAGCTGTGTCCTTGGACCAGCTAATGCTCCCAGGCTGCTGCGAAGAGGAGGCGGGACCAGACAGGAGACTGCTGGCCAGTGTTTCCTCCTCGGTAGACAGAGGCCAAGCACGGAAATGCACGAGGGCGTGTGGCCCGTTCACTCTCCATGGACCCTCCTTGGCGTGCAGAGGTCCTTTCGGGCATATGAAGCTTTGGAAACTCTCCCTGACCCTCCACGATCCTTTTCCCTTCCAAGGCAGGATCCGGCCTCTTGAAATTCTGCACACTAATAAAATTGTAACTAATTTCCATCGGAGATGGGGAATGAGTGGCAGCGGTTGCCATGGAGACCATCTCCAGGGCCTGGCTGCCTCCGCCTCTCCGTGCAGTGGAGAGATCAAGAGATTCTAGCTGAGCTCTGCAGCTGGGGCCAGTCCTCGTGCCTCCTGGCACCCTGCCCTCCTCCTCCCACACTGGGCAGGCCCCTGCGGGCAGGAAGGGGGCAGGCCCCCTTGGACAGGCCTCAGGGTCTGCAAGCGCGTGCTTTGGAAGTCAAAGCTACTCTCTTCTGGCTGAGCGTCTCCCCCACCCCAGCCGCCCTGCCCTCCCCCTGGGGGCCCCACTGCTGTCTCACTCCAGATGGAGGCCCCCACCCCCCAGGGACACCTGGCCCTTTCCCTATAGCACAGCCAATGACAGGGGCAGGGTGGAGCAGCGCAGACCAGAGCTACCCACAAACCCGGCTCCAAGGGTTCTCCCTGGGAGACCAACCTGGACTTCAGGGATCAAACACAGAAGAGATGTCCTCCCTGGCCTCACAGAGCTTTCCCCCCTATCCTGAAAGATGTTGAAATAACTGCCACGCACTAAGCTTTTCACGTGTGGATCTCCTAATATTTTATTTTTTTATTTATTTTTCTCCTAATATTTTAATCCCCATTTTATCAATAATGAAAAGGTCTCAGAGCAGTGAGTGGCTAACCCTCAGTTCAAAGGCCCTGTAAATGTAGGGGCCAGAGACAAAGCCAGATCTCCTGATTCTGAAACCATCTCAGCAATGAAAACTGCCTTTAAGGATAGCAGCAGAACAAAATAATTGTAACAAAGCAGACATGCATTCAGGGAAGGGGGTGAGGAATCATGGAATATAATTTGGGTTTTGAGGTATGAATAGGAGTTCCCCAAGGAAAAAGTGGGAGAAGAGTGTTCCAGGCACAGAAAACATGTACAAAGGCACAGAGGTGAGAACTTGCCCCAAACATTCAAAGACCACAAGCCGGGTGCTGAAGAGTAATGTGGAGAAGGAAGGGGGTCAACTCGACAGCTTCACTCACCAAGCCGGGCACCCTACACCTTATCATATAGAAGAGGGATTAGCGAGCTGGGTCCAGCCAGGCTTACCCCCTAGAATTGCTGGGCCTCAGGGGGAAGAGTACAAATGGAGGCCCATGAAGATAATGTCTAGACATTGGTAAGCCAGAGGTCCAGCTAGGAAACTGCCGGCTGCAAAGCCATTCTTGCCTCCTTCCCCAGTAAACACACCTTTGCAGTGCTTTGGAAGGCCAAGTTCACATTTATATTCTTTGTCTCTTTTAGTTTTTCAACAAAATATAAAAACATGGGTGAACCTAGGCCCTAGGCCACATCCCCTACCCTGAAGGAGGACTTCTGAAAAGTAGATTTCTGGGCCCTGCTCCAGACTCGGGAAGCCACATTCCCCATGAGGCTCCATTTTAACGGGTTTCCCATGGGGTGATTTTACATAAAAAGATTACCCCCAGTCTGAAAGGTGGGGGCCCAGTCAAATTTATGTTCTAGAAAGGTATCTCCAGCTATTGGGCAAGGATGGGCGGGAGAGGAGAAGTAGGGGGGTATGGAGGCCTGCTGGCATCTACTTGTGGAGGCTGGTGGCCAGATAGGGCAGGGTGGTTGTCAGCAGAGGCTGTTTGAGATTTGGGGGCTGGAATGGACAGGTTCTGGTGGTGGCGAGCCTTGGAGGTCAGGGGTAGGTGGGGGTGTGCGGCAGGAGGCTCCTTTGGGATCCTAGAACTCAATCAGGCTGCAGGGGAACTAAGCAGACTTCATCAGGCAAGAGTCACCCCTGTTGACCTGGGTGTCCCTGGGCCCCACAGTGTCACACTGCAGGAGAGGGTGACTCAAGACTATGAGTGGGAAAGAAGGGGCCCTGCCCTGACCTTTCCCACATCAGCAGGGAAGGAGGGCAGTGTCTGTGCTGCCGAGGGGCGGGGGTGGACGGAAGAGAGGCTTCTCACTTTCCCATTGAGCTACATGGTTCAGAAATCATCTTCACTTATTTTATTAATATTGTTTTTTTGAGATAGAGTCTCATTATGTTGCCCTCGGTAGAGTGCCATGGTGTCAGCTCACAGCAACCTCAAACTCTTAGGCTTACGCGGTTCTGTTGCCTCAGTCTCCCGGGTAGCTGGGACTATAGGCACCTGCTACAACACCCGGCTCTTTTTTTGTTGTAGTTGTCACTGTTGTCTGGCAGGCCTGGGCTGGGTTTGAACCTGCCAGCTTTGGTGAATGTGGCTGACGGCCTAGCCGCTGAGCTACAAGCGCTGAGCTACAAGCGCTGAGCCCAGAAATCATCTTGATAATAAAAACAGTAGCCATCAAAATAACAGCAATAATATTGCACTAATTGAACATTTGTCACATGCCAGACACTGAGCACACAGCAAGACAGTGGCAGAGTTGGCTCTATTTGACCTGAACCCATGGGCTGGGAACCAGCCTTCTCTGTGCCAGGCAGACAGGGTCTTAAGACTTTACTCCTGCCCTCAAAATGCTCACAATCTATTTGGTGATGAGACTACTGTAGATACACCTCTAGGAGCAACTAGAAGGCACATGCATCTCTAGAAGGTTCTGCTGCCAAACGCCAGCTTTTGAGACCATATGAGACTAGATAGAGTATTCATCAGCTGCAGAGTTCAGGAGGGGGAGTGCTGGAGAAGGTTCTTCTGGAGAAGGCGTGGCTTGAACCTTGAACCGAATGCTGAACAAGTGAGAGGAAATGGAGATGGCCTCATAGTAGGGGGCAGGGTGTAGGGGGTGGGAATTCAGCTGCAAGGGGAAGTGGTGGGAGGCAAGGACCCTGAGTACCAGGCCAAGGGTGGACATCTACAGCCGAGGCCTAACCTTACCTGGTGGGTACAACAGCAGGACATCAGGGAAGCCACCATAATTGGGTCTGGGATGACTCTTCATTGGTAGGGACAGGATTGGGGAGTTCCTAAGAACAAGAGCCATCCAGGAGGATGTGTTGTTACAAAGGGCACTGAGTCGAAGCTGTCAGGAGAACAGATGCCGCAGGTTCCCCCAGAATCCTGGAAGAAAAATCTCCCGTGCCCACACCCACCTTGACCAAGGACCCACAACCAGGTGGGCAGCAGTGCAGATTCAGTCATCAGTTGACTGTCCCCTGCCCGTGTCCAGCGGAGAAGAACACCCTCAGTTCAAACCCTGCTCCTCCACTTACTGTGTGACCCCAGGCAAGTTCCTTAACCTCTCTGAACTCGATTTTCCAACCCATAGAGTGGGAATGAAAACTCCAACCTCCAAAAATTTATTGATTTGTTTTAGCATTAAATGAGACAACGCAAAGATAGCGTGAAGCGGAGAACTCGGTGAAGACGTCACATTGGAAAAACATTGCTTCCCTCACTTCCACTCTCAAACCCTGCCCAGGTCAGGTGTGGCCACAGAAGGTTCTTGCCTGGGTTACCTCTTGTGCTTGCAAACTCTCACCTCTTCTCCCTCACCCAACAGTGGAGCCAGGCTCTGAATCCCACGTGATAAAGATGCCGTTGCTGTTTGTCTTCACATTTCACATTCAAGTCTATGACCTATTGTGAGTTAATTTTTGTATAAGATATGAGGTTTAGGTTGAGGTTTATTTTTTTTAAATATGGATGCCCAATTGTCCATCATTTGTTGACAAAAGTATCCTTTATCACTGACTAGTACATAATCTTGACCTCCCCATTTTGTCACCCTTTCTACCAAATCCTTGGTGCTTTTCATTTCTTCATTTTTTTTTTTTTTTTGAGACAGAGCCTCAAGCTATCACCCTGGATAGAGTGCTGTGGCATCACAGCTCACAGCAACCTCCAATTCCTGGGCTCAAGCGAGTCTCCTGCCTCCGCCTCCCAAGTGGCTGGGACTGCAGGCGCCCGC
>CAUYRH010136231.1:0-16834 GCA_963574655.1 Perodicticus potto | reverse complement strand
AGTCAAAGATTCCATTCCTTTCACAGTAGTACCAAAGAAGATGAAATATTTGGGAGTATACCTAACAAAGGAGGTGAAAGATCTCTATAAAGAGAACTATGAAACTCTAAGAAAAGAAATCGCTGAACATGTCAACAAATGTTATTCCAATTGTTAATATCCTCTGCTATTTCCTTTCTTAGGGTTTCATAATTTTCTTTATAGAGGTCCTTCACCTCTTTTGTTAGGCATATTTCTAGGTATTTCATTTTCTTTGAAGCTATGGTGAAGGGAATTGTGTCCTTAATTAGCCTCTCATCTTGACTGTTATTGACATATACAAAGGCTACTGACTTGTGGACATTGATTTTATATCCTGAGACATTACTATATTTTTTGATGACTTCCAGGAGTCTTGTGGTTGAGTCTTTGGGGTTCTTTAAGTATAAGATCATATCATCAGCAAAGAGGGAGAGTTTGACCTCTTCTGCTCCCATTTGGATGCCCTTTATTTTCTTGTCTTGCCTAATTGTATTGGCTAGAACTTCCAGCACTATGTTGAATAGTAATGGTGACAGAGGACAACCTTGTCTGGTTCCAGTTCTAAGAGGAAAAGCTTTTTTATTTTACTGAAAGTTTTACCTCATTCAGTAAAATATTAGCTGTGGGTTTGTCATAGATAGCTTCATCAGTTTAAAAACTGTGCTGCTATGCCTATACTCTTCAGTGTTCTAATTAGAAAAGGATGCTGGATTTTATTGAATGCTTTTCTACATCTATTGAGAGGATCATATGGTCTTTGTTTTTGCTTCTGTTAATATAGTGGATAACGTTTATGGATTTGTGTGTGTTAAACCAGTCTTGCATCCCTGGGATGAAACCTGCTTGATTGTGATGTAATTTTTTTTGATGATAAGCTGTAATCTATTGGCTAGGATTTTGCTGAGAATTTTTGCATCTATATTCATGAGTGAAATTGGTCTGAAATTCTCCTTTTTAGTTGGGTCTTTTCCTGGTTTTGGTATCAGGGTGATGTTTCCTTCATAGAACGTGTTGGGGAAGGTTCCTTCCTCCTCAATTTTTTGGAATAATATCTGCAGTATGGGAACAAGCTCTTCCTTGACGGTTTGATAGAATTCTGGCATGAAGCCATCGGACCAGGGCTTTTTTTTGTTGGAAGATTTTTTACTGTTTCTTTAATCTCAGTGCTTGAAATTCGTCTGTTCAGGAGCTGTTTTTTCCTGGCTAAGTCTAGGGAGAGGGTATGATTCCAAATATTGATCCATTTCCTTTACATTGTCAAACTTCTGGGCATAGAGTTTCTGGTAGTATTCAGAGATGGTCTCTTGTATCTCTGTGGCATCAGTTGTAATTTCCCCTTTACCATTTCTGATTGAGATTACTAGAGATTTTACTTTTCTTTTTCTAGTTCATCTGGTCAAAGGTTTATCTATTTTATCAGAAAACCAACTCCTTGTTTCATAAATTTCCTGAAGGATTCCTTTGTTTTCAATTTCATTGATCTCTGATTTAATTTTGGATAATTCTTTTCTTCTGCTGGGTTTAGGCTTAGATTGTTCTTCTTTTTCTAATTCCGTAAGATGTCTTGTGAGTTTGATGATGCACTCTCTTTCTGTTTTTCAAATGTAGGCATCTAAAGCAATAAATTTTCCTCTCAGAACTGCTTTTGCAGTATCCCACAGATTTTGGTAGTTTGTGTCTTCATTGTTGTTATGCTCAAAGAAATTAATGATTTCCTGTTTTATTTCTTCCTGCACCCAACTGTCATTCAGCAGAAGGTTGTTTTTCTTCATGCCCTTGGGTGGTGTTGAACATTTTTTTTGGAGTTGAATTCCACCTTTAGTGCATTGTGGTCTGAGAAGATACAAGGAAAAATTTCAATTCTTTTGATTCTGTTGAGGTTCTTTGTGGGAAGATTTTTAATTATAAATTAAATTTCTTTAATAGATACATCATAGTTTGGTCTCTCTATTGTTTTGTGAACAAGCTTTGGTACTTTGTGTCTCCTAAGATATTTGTCCATTTCATGAAATGATTACATTTGCTGACATAAAGCTTTTATAATAGTTCTCTATTTTTTTTTTTGATATCTGTAGTGTGACTCTATAAGGATATCACTTCTTCACAATGTTGATAATTTGTATCTTCTCTGTTTTTCCTTTGATTAATCTAAGAGTTTATTAATTTTATTGTGACAAACAGGTCTTTGGTTTTATTAATTTTTCTCTATTATTTCCAATTTCATTGATTTCTGCTTTGGCCCTTATTTCAAGGAAATTATTTTCTCCCTTTGTAATATAGATATCTAGTATTATGTATTTTCCTCTAAATATTGCTTTAGTATTTTATTTCCTCTAAATAAATGCATGTTTGATGTGTTGTGGTTTCAATTTCATTAAGTTCAAAATTTATAACTTCATATGTAATAGCTAATTTCCATTTTGATTTCTTCTTTGGCTCCTGGGTCATTTAGAACCATATTAATTACTTTTTAGATATTTAAGCATTTTTCAGTTTCCTTTATGTTATTGAATTCTAATTTAGTTCTGTTGTGTTCAGAAGACAGATCTTATATGAAATGAATCCTTTTAAATTTATTGTGACTTATTTAATGGACCAGCATCCGTTCAATCTCATGAAACATTCTCTGTGTACTTAAAAAGAACATGTAGTCCACTGTTTTGGGGTGGAATGTTCTATAAATGTCAGTTAGATCAAGTTGTTTGATAGTTTTGTTCACATCTTTTATATCCTTATTGATTTTTCGTCTACTTGTCCTAGCAAATATTGGGTAACTTTAGTAAGGGCATTGAAATCTCTGAGTATAATTGGGGATTTATTTATTCCCCCTTAAAGTTCTGTCAGTCTCTGCTTCATGCATTTTAGGCGTGTATTATTAAGTGCATAAATGTTTCAGATTGTTATTTTATCTTGATAGATCTACCCTTTACTTATTTTAAAGTGATTTTCTTTATTCCTAGTGATATTCTTTGTTCTGAACTATATTTTGTCTGATATTAACATAACCATACCAGATTTCTTTTGATTAGTTGTTAGCATAGTATGTATTTCTTTTTACTATTTTATTTTTCTTATGATTAGTAATTTATTTATTTATTTATTCTTGTTGGGATTCATTGAGGGTACAAAGAATTAGGATACACTTATTGCATTTGTTAGGCACATTCCCTCTTGTAATAGTGTCCTGCCCCCAGGAGGTGCCATACACTGTGACCCCCATCTCCCTCCCGCCTCCTCTCTTCCCACTCCTTCATTCCCCTATCTCCCACCTTGCATTAAATCATCTACTACTGTCTTCCTATTAGAATTGAGTACATTGAATTCTTTTTTCTCCATTCTTGTGATGCTTTACTAGGAAGAATGCATTCCAACTTCATCCAGGTTAATACAAAAGATATAAAGTCTCCATCTTTCAATCTTTTTTTTTTTTTTTTTTTTTTCGGAGACAGAGTCTTACTGTGTCACCCTTGGTAGAGTGCCATGGCATCACAGTTCACAGGAACCTCAAACTCTTGGACTTAAGTGATTCTTTTGCCTCAGCCTCCCAAGTAGCTGTGGCTACAGGTGCCTGCCACAACACTTGGCTATTTTTTTTGTTGCAGTTGTCATTGTTATTTAGCTGGCCCAGGTCAGGTTTGAACCTACCTGTCTTGGTGTATGTGGCTGGCGCCATAACCACTGTGCTACAGGTGCCATGCCAGTCTCCATCTTTTTTAATGGTTGAATAGTATTCCATGGTATACGTATACCACAGCTTGTTAATCCATATCTATGTTGGTGAATATTTAGGCTGTTTCCACATTTTGGTGATTATAAATTGAGCTGCAATAAACAGACTAGTGCAAATGTCCTTATGATAAAAGGATTTTTTTCTTCTGGGTAGATGCCTAGTAATGGGATTGCAGGATCAAATAGGAGTTCTTTGAGGATTCTCCATACTTCCTTCCAAAAAGGTTGTATTCCTTCTCTTCACATCCATGCCATCATCTGCAGCTTTGAGACTTTGTGATATGGGCTATTCTCACTTAGTATAGGTGATATCTCAGGAAGGTCTTGATTTGCATTTCTCTGATAATCAGGGACGATGAGCATTTTTCACATGTTCATTAGCTGTTTTTCTGTCTTCATTAGAGAAGGTTCTGTTCGTATCTCTTGCCTAATGGTAGATGGAATGTTTTACTCTTTTTCTGTTGATTAATTTGAGTTCTCCATAGAGTCTAGTTATCCACCCTTTGTCAGATTTGTATTATGCAAACATCTCTTCCCATTCTGACTGTTGTCTTTTTGCTTTACTTGTTGTGTCCTTGGCAGTGCAGAAGCTTTTCACTTTAATTAAGTCCTATTTGTTAATTTTTCTTGTGATGTGATGGCTGCTGAAGTCTTTTGTCATAAAATCTTTCCCCAGTTCAACATTAAGAGTTTTCCCTGTACTTTCTTCTAATATTTCTATTGTTTTGTGTCTTAAATTTAAGTCTTTTTTTCCACCTTGAATCAATTTTTTGTAGTTGGTGAAAGGTATGGGTTGAGTTTCAGTCTTTTACATCTGGTTGTCCAGTTCTGTCAGCACCATTTGTTGAACAGGGATTATTTTCCCCATTGTTTGCTTTTGTTTGGTTTATCAAAGATCAGATGGCAAGTAAAGACTGGTTTCATCTCCTGGTTTTCTAATTCTGTTCCATATGTTTTTGTCTCTGTTTGTGTGCCAATACCATGCTGTTTTGATTAATGTGGACTTGTAATATAGCCTGAAGTCTGATAGGTGATGCCTCAGGCTTTGTTTTTATTACTAAGAATAGCCTTAGCTATATGTTTGTTTGTTTTTTTCTGGTTCCATACAAAATGAAGTTCTATTTTTTTCAGTTCTTCAAAATATGATTTTGGTATTTTAATGAGTATTGTATTGTATCTGTAGTTTGATTTGGGTAGAATAGACATTTTAACAATGTTGATTATTCCCAGCCAAGAGCATGGTATATGGTATGTTCTTCCATTTGTTAGTGTCTTCTGCAATTTTTTTCCTTAGGGTTTTATAACTGTCTTTGAAAGGATCTTTCACCTCTTTCGTTAAGTATATGCCTAGGTATTTCATTTTCTTTGATTCTGCTGTGGAGGGAATTGTGTCCTTGATTTGCTTCTCAACTTGGCTGTTATTGTCATACGAAGGCTACTGATTTGTGCACATTGATTTTATATCCTGAGATGTACTGTATTTCCTGATCACTTCTAGGAGTTTTGTGGTTGCATCTCGGGGGTTTTCTAAGTATAAAATCATATCATCAGCAAAGAGGTAAGTTTGACTTCCTCTGTCCCCATTTGGATGCCCTTTATATTCTTCTGTTGCTTGATTGCTTTGGCTAGAACTTTCGGCACAATAGTAGACATCCTTGTTTTGTTCCAGTTGTAAGTGGAAAAGCTGTCAGTTTTACTCCATTCAGTATGATGTTAGCTGTGGGTTTGTCAGAGATGGCTTCAATCAGCTTAAGAAATGTGCCACCCATGCCTATTTTCTTACATGTTCTTGCTAGAAAAAGATGCTTATGGGAGGGTGTGTGTGGGGCGGGGCATGTGGGTCGGGCCCTGGCTCTGCCCGCCCCCAGGCTCTATAGTGCGGCGCAAGGGTGCGGAGGCTAGAGTAGCTTCCCGGCCTGCAGCAGCTATGGCAGGATTGGCGGTTCAGCTGCTGCGCGGCTGCTGTCTGCTAAGAAGACATTTTCCAACTTTCCTGTCTTCTTGGAAGATTCCTCCTCATGTCCTAAAATCTTCCCAGGCAGAAGCTCTGCTCGAGATGACAAATAAACTACCATTTGCCCCACTGCAAACATTTACAGATGGCGAAATAATGATAAAGAGCTCAGTTAAAAAATTTGCACAGGAACAAATTGTTCCTTTGGTTTCAACCATGGATGAAAATTCGAAAATGGAGAAATCTATACTACAAGGATTATTACAACAAGGGTTGATGAGTATTGAAATTGACCCAAAATAAGGAGGACAGGAGCTTCATTTTTTTCCATTATCCTAGTGGTAGAGGAATTAGCCAAAGTCGATGCAACTGTGGTGCTCTTTTGTGACATCCAGAACACAATAATTAACAAACTGATTTCGAAACTTGGAACAGAAGAACCGAAGGTCACCTATTTACCCAAGCTGGCTACAGAGATGACAGGAAGTTTCTGTCTCTCAGAGGCTGGAGCAGGTAGTGACCCGTTTGCTTTGAAAACGAGAGCTGATAAAAAGGGAAATTATTATGTCATCAGTGGGCCCAAGATGTGGATCTCCAGTGCTGAGTAAGCAGACCTATTCCTGGTGATGGTGAATGTAGACCCCAGCATTAGATATAAAGGAATTACCTGCTTCTTAGCGGATCGAGATAGTGCAGACCTTCATATAGGAAGAGCAGAAAACAAACTAGGGATCAGAGCGTCTTCCACTTGCCCTTTAACGTTTGAAGATGTCAAGGTTCCAGAAGCCAATATCTTGGGACAAATTGGCCATTGGTTGTAAGTACGCCATAGGAAGTCTAAATGAAGCTAGAATCGGAATAGCTGCACAGATGCTGGGACTGGCCCCAGGATGTTTTGACTACACTATTCCATATATTAAAGAAAGAACAAAATTTGGCCAAAGAATATTTGATTTTCAGGGGCTCCAACACCAGGAGGCTCTCGTGGCCACCCAGCTGGAAGCTGCGCGGTTGCTGATGTACAACGCTGTAAGGCTGGTAGAGGCCGGAGGACCATTCATAAAAGAAGCTTCCATGGCCAAATACTATGCATCAGAGATTGCAGGGCTAAGGACTAGTAAATGTATCGAGTGGATGGGAGCAGTTGGCTAGACCAAAGATTACCCTGTGGAAAAATATTTCCGAGATGCAAAGATTGGCACAATATATGAAGGAACTTCCAACATCCAGCTGAACACTACCGCAAAGCACATTGACGTGGAGTACTGACGTCCGCAGGAATGTGACTTCTTCTAGCGTCATTGCTGTCAAAATTTTAACTATTGTGCCTTGTTGGAGAAGTAAACCTCTCTAGCATTGAAGTGTTTTATGTGAGCCCTTATCTGCGGTGCTGGAGGCAGGCCTTTTAGATTTTACCTTTTCAGTCTGCTAAGGCACAAGCAACCGTTTTGTAAACTGGGGAAGACAAGCAGCCATATTTTCTTCAAAACTGGTTTTAAAGTTCTATACATATTTATAATTATTAGTTTAATTTTAGAGTATAGAAAAGTTTCACCTCATCAGAATTTGGAAAAATAAAAGACAGCTGAACTACTGAAAAAAAAAAAAAAAGAAAAAGATGCTTATTTTGTCAAATCCTTTTTCTGCATCTATTGAGAGGATCATATGGTCATTGTTTTTGCTTCTATTGATATGATATTTTACATATACGGATTTGCATATGTTAAACCAGGCTTGTATCCCTTGGATGAAGCCTACTTGATCATGATGTATAATTTTTTTAATGTGTAGCTGCAATCTAAGATTTTGTTGAGTATTTGTGCATCAATATTTGTCTGTGGAATTGGTCTGTAGTTCTCCTTTTTAGTTGGGTTCTTCCCTGGTTTTGGAATCAAGGTGATGTTTGCTTCATAGAAGGTGTTGGGGAAGGTTCCTTCTTTCTCAATGTTTTGGAACAGGTTCTGTAGTATAGGTACAAGCTCATCTTTGAAGGAGTGATAGAATTCTGATGTGAAGCTGTCTGGTCCTAGACTTTAAAAAATTTTTTTTAAAATGATTTATTTATTAATTTATTGCTTGGGATTCATTGAGAGTACAAAGAATTAGGTTACACTGATTACCTTTGTTAGATAAAGTTTCTCTTACAATTGTGTCCCACCCCCAAGAGGTGTGCCATGCACTGTGACCTCCCATTTTCCTCCCTCTTCCCCTCTTGCATGCCCTCATTCCACCCCTTGTATTAGCTCGTCTACTGCCTTCATGTTAAAATTGAGTGCATTGGATTCTTGCTTTTCCATTTTTGTGATGTTTTACTAAGAAAAATGTGTTCTACCTCCATCTAGATTAATACAAAAGGACTTTTTATGCGTTGAAAGCTTTTAAAGTATTTTTTTGATCTCAGCACTTGGTATTAGTCTGTTCAAGAGATCTATTTCTTCCTGGTTAAATCTAGGGATATGGTGTGTTTCCAGGTATTGGTCCATTTCCTCCACATTGTCAAATTTCTGGGCAGGGAGTTTTTGGTAGTAGTCAGAAATAGTCTCTTGTATCTCTGTGGTATCAGTTGTTATCGCTCCCTTTTCATTTCTGATTGAGGTTATTAAAGATTTTACTTTTCTATTTCTGGTTAATCTGGGCAGTGGTTTATTGATTTTATTCATCTTTTTGAAGAAATAACTGTCTGTTTCATTAATCTTCTGAATAAATCTTTTATTTTCAATTTCATTTATTTCTGATTTAATTTTGGTTATTTCTTTTCTTCTTCTAGGTTTGGGGTTGGATTGGTCTTCATTTTCCATTTCAAGATGATTCATTAGATTGCGCTCTCTTTCTGTGTTTCAGATGTAGGCATCTAATGAGATAAATTTTGCTCTTAGGACTGCTTTTGCAGTGTTCTACAGGCTTTGGTAGCTTGTGTCTTCATTGTTGTTATGTTCTAGGAAGTTATTATTATTATTATTTTTTATCTCTTCCTTGACCTAATTGTCATTCAGCATAAGGTCATTTAGTTTCCATGCCGTTGAGTGGGGATAAAAATTTTTGTGTTTATCTACCTTTATTATCTCGTGGTCTGAGAAGATACAAGGTATAATTTCAATCCTTTTGTTTTTTTGAGGTATAATTTATGTCCTAGGATATGATCTATTTTAGAGAATGTTTCAAGGGTTGATGAGAAGTATGTATATTCTTTTGTTTTGGGATGAAGTGTTCTGTATATGTCTATTAAGCACAATTATTCTAGGGTTACGTTTAAGTCCTTCTATCTTTGTTTGGTTTCTGTTTAGAGGATCTGTCCATTTCTGTAAGAGAAGTGTTAAAATCCCCTGCTATTATGGTGTTATTTGATATTATATTGCTCAGACTAATTTAGGTCTGTTTCAAAAATCTGGGAGTGTTTAAATTGGGTGCATAAATATTTAGAATCAAAATGTCTTCTTGTTGTATTGTTCCCATCACCAATATGAAGTGTCCATCTTTGTCTTTTTTGACTTCAGTTGTTTTAAATCCACTTGTATCCGAAAATAAGATTGCAATTCCTCCTTTCTCTTGATTTTCATTTGCCTGAAAAATTGTTTTCCATTTCTTAACCCTGAGTTTTACTTTGTCCTTTGAAGCTATGTGTTTTCTGCAGGCAGTGAATGTATGGCCTGTCAGCCAGCCTATGCCTATTCAGTGGGGAATTAAGTATGGTAAAATTCTATTCATCTTATTGTGTGAAAGTCTGTTGCTTAGTTTTATCTTTTGTGTCATTGTGGAAGCTAAGTTTTGTCTTTTAGTTTCTGGGTATTTAGTTTGCTGGTAGTCCATTGTGATGGTCAGTGTGTAGAATAGGTCTAAGTATTTCCTGTAGAGCTGGTCTTGTAGCAGACTTCCTCATTGTTTGCATAGCAGGAAATGATTTGATTTCTTCATTAATTTTAAAGCTTATCTTAGCAGGATATAGAATTACGGGCTGAAAATTGTTTTGCTTAAGTAGGTTAAAGGTAGATGACCATTCTCTTCTGACTTGTGAAGTTTCATTTGGGAAGTCAGTGGGCACCCTAATGCATTTGCCCTTGTAGGTCAGTTGGTACTTACTCCTGCTTGCTTGCAGAATCTTCTCTTTCATCTTGACTTTGGACACGTTCATGACAGTATGTCTTGGAAAAGTTCCGTTTGAGTTGAGATGATCTGGGGTTTGATATCCCTCTGAAAGGAGTGTGTCAGAATCTTTGGTGATACTCGGGAAATTTTGATTTATGATATCCTCTAGTAGGACTTTCATTCCTCTAGGGTGTTTTTCTTCCCTTGCTGGGATACCTATAACTTGTATGTTTGAATGCTTCATGAAATCCCATAATTCTCTCAGAGAACGTTCTGTTTTCTCTCTCTTTAAGTGCCTGTGTTAGCTGAAGAGCTTTATCCTCTACCTCTGAGATTCATTCTTCTGCATGGTCTAATTTTACTGTTACTGTTACTTTCTGCTGCATCTTTAAGTTCCTTGATGGACTACTTCAATTCCTTAAGCTCCACTATATCCTTTCTATATTTTTCATATCTTTCATCTCTTATTTGATTCTGTTTTTGAATTTCCTTTTGGTTGTTTTCCATTTTCTCAGCAATTTCCTTCATTGTTTTTACAAACCATATATTAAATTCCCTTTCTGTCAATTTTAACATTTCTTTATAAGTTTAATCCTCTGCAGTAGCTACCTTATGATCCATTATGAGGGGGTTGCTCTGTTCTGGCTTTTCATGTTGCCAGGAATTTTTCTGCTGCTTCTTCCTGATAAGTATTTTCTTTTTGTCTATTTCCTTGCCCTACTTTTTCCTTTCACTTCCTCCTGCTCTTTAAGTTACCATGCCTCTGACCTAAGGTGTGAAGTGTCCCTTTGGTAAAGGACTAAAAAGAAGAGAAGTATGACGAATAAGGACAGATAAAAGATTAAAAAAAGAGAAAAGAGAAGGGAAAGGGGGGAGAATAAAAGGGAAGACTGAAAAACAGAAGAGAGGAACAGAAAGCTTGAGACAGGAAAAATAGAGGTGTTCAATAGAGCACTTTGATCCACACCCACAAATGCCAAACTCTGGGGGGCTGGGTTGGGTGGGTCCTTTGAGATCTGGAGCTCTTTGCTGCCCTGAGAAGACATAAGACCCCACCTCCACCAAATAGAGAAGAAAAGCAAAAATAGTATAAATCATAACAAAATAAACAAATAAAAACCTTCAGGGATAAAATTGGGGGAAAAAAGAATAACAGGAGCAGAAAAATTAGCAAAAATGAAGCCCTATTATTAAAGAAAGAAACAATGAAAAATTTAATTACATGAGGAAAAAGAAAAAAAAAAAGAAAAAGAAAAATCAGAGGGGAAGAAAAGTTGAAAAAAAATTTTTTTAAAGAATAAAATATCTATCTATCTATCTATCTATCTATCTATCTATCTATCTATCTATCTTGGTGCATATTGCCTGGGCAACCAGTAATTTTCTGGAGTATGAGATGCTAATCACAACACTGACACAGGTGTATAAGAAGGAGACTGGAGGCCTCTGACTTGCCAAGGAGATCTGGTCCCATCTTCCTGACTTCTTTGCCCTCAATCTCCACAATGTTGGGAGCCTGAAGCTCTGCTCAGCCTACTTCATAGACACACCTCAACCTTTCCAAACCATGTCCCTTGGTTATGCAGTGGCTTTCTGAGGATAGCACGTGTTGCTCCAATCTCCCCAGGAGTCACTGCTTTGCTTAGCAGGCATGCCAGAACCAGCCTTGCACTAAGACCCTAGGGCTAAGCCTGTAAGGCAGCTTTCCCACCATAGGTGCACCCACCCTGCAGCTGAACAAACAGAGCTCTGCTCTGCCTGGTGGTTCAGTCCTTGTCTCTGGGTGCCATTCAAAATGGCACTTGCTTGCCAGCCCAAGCTCTCCCAAGGTAACTTAACCACGTGCCCAGGTCCAAAACACCACCACCACCACCAACAACAAAAAACAAACCCACAAAACCCCTGCAGGGTGGGCAAGCCTTTTTTGTCTGTAAATTGTTGCCATTGGTGCTGACACCATGGTCACACCAGCTGGCTTCTGTCCACATGCAAGTACTTGCCGCTTCTCCAATGCTATCCTCCTCTGCTTGGGGTCCTGAAGTCTTCCACTGCCTCCCTATACCCCCAGTGGGATGTTTCTTGGCAGAGCCCACAAGCCAGAGGTGCCTGGAGTTTTTTCTCCCCAATCTCACCATGCATGGCTGTAAAGAAGCTTCCTCCAGTCTGCCATCTTGCTCTGCCCCTGCCCCCCAGCTTAGTATGTGTTAATTCATCCCTTTTGTCTTAACAAAGTTGTGTCTTTATATTTAAAGTTTCTTGTAGGCAGCATATAGTCAAGTACTGCTTTTTTTTTTTTATCTAATCTTGCAATTTCTGCCTTTTAATTGGGTATTATGACTATTACACCCATCTGACTGATATATTCAGATTTAAATCTACTTTCTTACTATTTGATTTGTCCTATTTCTTTTCTTTTTTTTAAACTCTGCCTTCTTTGGGGTTAATTTTTTTTAATGATATTTTTGTTGGTTTATGAGCCATAGCTCTTTGTTTTGCTATTTTAGGAGTTGCTTTAGATATTAAGATATACATCATTAAGTTATCACAATCTACCTTGTAGTGAGATTATGTTACTTCACCAGTGGTACAAGAACCTTATAGTAGAATTCTTTAGTTTCTTTCCTCTCAGTCTGTGTACTAATGCTATATGTTTAACTTTTCTATATATTATAGGTCCTGTAATTATTTTTGTGTGAAAAGTCAATTATCTTTTAAGGGGATTTAACTAATCAGAAAAATATCTCATGTGTTTACTCACATATTCGCCATTCTTAGTGCTCTTTATTATTTTGTAAAGATTCTTATTTCCATTTGCTATCGTTTTTCTTTTGCCTGAAGGACTTTATGTAAAGTTTCTTGCAGGTAAGGTATATTGGTGGTACATTCTTTTAGGTTTTCATATATCTGGAAAATTATTTCATCTTCATTTAAAAAAGATGTCTTTGCTGGGCATAAAATTCTGAATTGACTTTTTTGTTAGTTTAAAGTTGTGATTTGCTATTGTTTTGCTTGTATTGTTTTTGATGAGAAATTTGCTGTCATTCTTATTTTTGGTTCTATGTGTATAATACATAGTTTTTTCCTTTGGTTAGTTTGAGCAATTTCATTATGATATACCTCAGTGTATTTTTCTTAAATTTTTCTGTTGTTGGAATTTGTTTAGTTTCTTGGGTTTCTTGTGGGTATTATAGATTAAATTGTGTACTTCCAAAATTTATATGTTGAGACCTTAAACCCCATTACTCAGAAGGTGACCTTGTTTGGAAATAAGGTTGTTGCAAATCTAATTAGTTAAGACAAATTTATTAGACTGAGCCCTAATTCAGTATGACAGGTGTCTTTTTAGAAGGGGAGCTTTGTTTTACTTTTATTGATACATAATAAATGTATATTGTTTTGGGGAACATATGATAACTTAATACATTCGTATAATTTGTAAAGATCAAATTGGTATACTTGAGATATCCATCATCTTATATACTTCTCTTTTTTAATGCTACAATCAGTCAGTTTTTTAAAGCATTTCAAAATGTACATAGATTATTGTAAACTATAATCATCCTACTGATTTAACACTAGGTTTTATTTTTTCTATCAAGCTGTATATCTATACCCATTAATCTGCTTCTCTTTATCCCTCCATCTCCCCTCTCCTTCTTGGCCTTTGGTATTCCTCACTGTACTCTCTATCTTCATGAGATCCACCTTTTTAGTTGCCATTTGGTGAGAACATGCAATATTTATATTTCTGTGCTTAGCTTTTTTTACTTAACATAATAATCTCCACTTCCATCTATGTTATTGTGAATGACAGGATTTCATTCTTTTTTGTGGGTGCATAATGTGGCATTGTATATACAGACCATACTTTCTTTATCCTTTTATCTGCTGAAGGGCCCTTAGGATGATTCTGTATTTAGGCTATTGTGAATAGTGCTACAATAAATGAGGAAGGACAGATGTCTTTTCTCTATATTGATTTCCTTTCTTTGGGATATACCAAATAATTGTTGGAGCATAGGGTAGTTCTATTTTTTATTTTGTGAGGAACTTCCAGACTTTTCTCATAGTAGCTGTATCAATTTATATATATACCAATGGTGTATAGGTGCTTACAAAGGGAACTCTGGACACAGGCATGTATATGGGGGAAATGCCATGTGATAGTGACTCAATTTGTGGTACTTTGTTATGGCAGTCCTCATAAACCAAGGCAGTTAGTTTGTAGTTTTCATAAAATATAGATACATTTTTGCCATTTAAATATTTTTTCCTATATCCCCCCACTTTCAGAGACTCCTCAGTACATGGATGGATATAGGATCAGATCACCCCAAGTTTTGTTTTTGCTTTGAATATATTTTCCCTATTTCATTTGGGTAATTTCAATAATATACAAGTTTTGTAATGTTTTCTTCTGCAATGTCTAATCTGCCATTAGTCACATCCAGTGTGTAATTGTTTAAAATCTCAGATACTGTAGTTTTCACTTTTAGAAGTTTGATTTTCATTTTTTAGAATTTCTTTTCATGTCATTGCTTAACATTTTAAATCTTTCCTCTTCATTGTGTACATATGGAATATAATTATAATGTTTTATTGTTTTGTTTGCTAATCTTTGTTAGGTCTGGGTCAGCTTTAATTGGTTGGTTATAGGTTATGGTTTCCTGATTATTTTCATGGTTAGACACCAGATGCTGTGAGTTTTATTTTGTTAGGTGTTGAATATTTTTGTTTTTCTGTAAATATTCTTGAGCTTTGTTCTGGGAGACAAAAACCTATAAATAACCTAACCTATAAATTAGGTTAGAAATAGTTTGGTTCTTTTGGTGTCTTTCTTTTAAGATTTTCCAGGTGAGATCAGAACAGCTTTTATCTTAGGGTATAATATTCTCCACTACTGAGGCAAGACTCTTCTGAGTTATCTACTAAATATCCTGTAACTTAGGAGGTTTTTTCGTCTGGGTGGTGGAAAAGGCTTTCTTCCAAGTTCTCTGTGAATGCTGTGTGTTGTTCCTTTTAATCCTTTCCAGTGGTTACCTGTCCTTTATTTGTTTCATTACACACATGTACTAATCAGTACTCTGCTGAATACTTGAAGGTACTTGAAAGGAACCATTGGCAGAACACTGGAGTTCCCTCTCTTGTGCACTTTCTTTTATAATTCTCTGTCCTGTAAACTCTAGGAATCTTGGTCTGCCTGGTCCCTTAGCTAGGTTTCCTAAATCAGGTTGTGCACTGATTGCCTCTGATGTGGCTTAAAAATTCTTTAAGGCAGAAAGGACAATTGTAGGGTTCAACTTATTTGTTTCCCATCTCTCAGGGATCATTGTTTTTTGTTGCCTAATTTCCAATGTCTTGAAAATGTTAGTTCATGTAGAAGAGTAAATCTAGCCCATTTAAATCTATCTTGGGTGAAAGTAGAAACTGGTAACAGTTTCAATGAGCCAATAATCATAATTTAAATAATTGTCATGGTCTAGAACAGTGATTTTCAATTGGTGTGCTGTGGCACACTGGTGTGCCATGAGAGGATCTTAGATGTGCCTCAAAAATTTTAAAATATCATTAATTAAGTTATTTTTGAAAGAAGTTCAAAGCACAGTAGTACAGTAAGTATATATTTTTTACTCTTTGTTTTGATGAACATAATTTAAGTGTGCAGTGGAAGTATAGGTTCAAGTGTGCCATGAGATAAAAAATGGTTGAAAACACTGGTCTAGAACCTTGTCATTGCACCAACACTCAAAGGAGAGTTGATTTCTTAAAGAAAAAAAAATTGCAGTAATTTTAGATTAAAGGATTAAAGACCCATTGATAGAATGTGAATGTTGAAAAAGGTACCCTAGATCTTAGATTTATAAATATAATGTGAATGGCCTTTATGCTTGGTGGTTTGAACATTAAACAATGGCAATGGTTATGAATTAAAGTCCCATGTAGCATACTTAATTTCTTCTATGAAAGTGGACTGACAGTAGCTCTGACTACCTGGCTATCTCATAAAGACATGGAACTAAGTGGATTAGGGTGAACCAGTGCAGTTCAGAACAAATTAAAGAAGTGTGAGTCAGGCTTGGCACCCACAGCTCATTGGTTAGGGCACTGGCCACATGCAATGGGGCTGGAGGATTTAAACCTGGCTCGGGCCTACTAAACAACAACAACAAGAACAAAAATTAAAAAATAGCCACTGGGTGTGTGGCGAGCACCTGTAATCCCAGCTACTTGGGAGGCTGAGGCAAGAGAATCATTTAAGCCCAAGAGTTTGAGCTTGCTGTGAGCTGTGATGCCAGAGCACTTTACTGATGGCAACATGGTGAGACTCTTGTCTCAGAAAAGAAAAAAAATTGTGTGAGTCAGAAATCATAATTTTGTATATTTGGGGTTGCTTCAATTGCCTGGGAGTTCCTCCTTGTAAAGTATTCTTGCAGGCCAATTTCTTCAAGTGTTTTCCCTGCACTCTCTCCAAGAATCTTTGTAGCTTCATGTCTTAAGTTTAAATCTTTTATCCAGTGAGAATCTATTTTTGTTAAAGTTGAAAGGTGTGGGTCCAGTTTCAGTCTTCTACAAGTCGCCAGCCAATTCACCCAGCACCATTTGTTAAACAGGGAATCTTTTCCCCAATTTATGTTTTTGATAGGCTTATCAAAGATCAAATGACGATAAGTGTCTGGATTCCTCTCTTGGTTCTCAATTCTGTTCCATACATCTACCTCTCTATTTTTGTGCCAGTACCATGCTGTTTTTTTTTTAATTTAAAATAATTTAAAAAAATTTTTACATATGCATGTGTTAGTTAGGTTTCCACTTTTTGCCTTCACAGAATTTAAAAGGCTTAAAATTGAATAACAATAACAATGTTTAAGATAAGGACTAGAAACAAAAACCAAGTAAAGAATGAATGAAGATAAATACATTCAGAAAAGAAAACAGACGATTACTGCATCAAAATATTAAGCAATATTAATAATAACAATGCCAAGAAAGTAACGTTCACATTGTCAAATAAGAGTATGTCTATTATAGAATGCTTTGACTCTGAGG
>CAUYRH010136229.1:0-11131 GCA_963574655.1 Perodicticus potto | reverse complement strand
TCTTTATTATTAAATCATAGCTGTGTACAATAGTGCAATCAAGGGGTACAATGTGCTGGTTTCATATATAATCTGAACTATTTTCATCAAACTGATTAACATAGCCTTCCTGGCATTTTCTCAGTTATTATATGAAGACATTTGTATTCTGCATTTAGTAAGGTTTGCCTGTACCCTTCTAAGATGCGCCATAGGTTTCGTCAACCTTCTTTAGGTGAGTAAGTACTGGATAAAAGTTCACAATACTAGTTTTTGAAACCCCCTTAGCAACCCCTTTCATAGGTGATCCAGAACACAACTTTGAAATATGAATCACATGGCATCTTTTTATTTTGGTTTGTATTGGAGGCTACAGCCAAACACTGAGATAGAAAGTTTAATTTTAATATTATTTTACATCAAATAATCTTTAGAAATATGGAAAAAAGCTTAACGTTGAAATGAGCTTTATGGTTAATGTCAAAAGATCTTGGGTTAATCCAAGATCCATCCCTATTGATTAATGGTTGTGAATCTCTGAGCAGGTCACTTAGAATACTTTGATCTGAAATTTATGTAATTATATATGGAGGGTTGTTATATTAATAAAATTTGAAAGAATTGTATATCAAAAGATACTATACAAATATATAACATTGTACTAAGCAGAATCATGGCTATTAACTTTAAAAGATTGCTAAAAGATCAAAATGTAATTATATACACAAATGCTTAGATATTCCAAAGCAGTATAAAAATTACAGTTTATATAATTATTATTCAGTATTAAGCTCATGATGTCATTGTTTTAAAAAACATTATGTACTCATCCTATAATTTGTTGATGTATTTTATAGAGGTCATAGCAAAAGAAATAAAAATTAAAAATAAATCCTTTATATATTACATAATAGAGAGGTCATTTCTTTTTTACAAACTGAAATTAAAAGGATGATTAGTCAGCTTCAATCACTTCCTGAATTGTATTAGGTATAATATAGTTATCTCCGTATTTTTCTTCTGTTCCATATTGTCACACAGATAGAACTATAAACATTTTGTGCTTTGTTTACCTACTACTTACTATTCAGTAGTATCATTTGCAAAGGATGTTCTCTTTATGTGAAAGATAATATATGAAAACAGAAAAATATAAAAATTATAACCTAGTTATAGGTCACTACAAATACTGTACCAGTGTCACATCAGGTCTTTTTTATTCGAAGGACAAAAAATTATTCTGAATTCTGAGTTACTTCCATTACATAATGAAAAATACATTACAAGGACGAAGAGAAATCACACTTTTACTTGAAATATATAAAGAGAGATAAATTAGTATGATAAACATCCAGAGTAACGTTAAAAATGTTAAACTAAAAGCATAAAAAAAGCATACTTATGTATGGCAGGAGCATATCTACATATTTTATACATGTCTAGAAAACTATAACTAAACAGTTACATGTATAATTGTATTTAATCTTTTAAATTAATCTAGGTAATGTTATTAGATTTTAGATCTGGAGATGAGATAAAGGTGTCAAAGGTCTCAAGAAGATTAAGTAAACTGCTCAAGGTAGCTTAGCTCGAAAGTGTTAGAGTCAAAATTTGAAATTTGGTCTGCTTGACCTTGGAGTCCATTACCTTTTAATCTCTATGCTTTATTGCATTTTGGTTCAAACAAAATCTTTAAAAAGCTGACATTAAATCACAGCTTTAATATATAGGCTTAAATTGAGAATATCTATCCTTTTTGGATGAAAGAATCACTACTTCTTATGTGTGTTTTATAAAGAATATATAAAACTTCCACAATAGTTAATGATCTTGTTCACTACTATGGCTAATAGGGAACATAGGCAGGCCCTGAAGTCAGATCAGCATGAATTCAGAGCCTGTGGGCTTTGCTTTACAGTGGGAGAAGTGAAATAAAACAATAGCTATATTCATTATAGATGAACAGAACTGAAGGAGCGGATGGAAGGTTGGGCATAGGTAAAAGAGATTTAAAGCAACTTTCTTCTTCAGAACAACAACAGAAAAGAAATCTGCCTCAGTGCAGAGTGGTTATGGCGCCAGCCACATACACCAAGGCTGGCGGGTTCAAATCTGGTCAGGGCCTGCTAAACAACAATGACAACTGCAACAAAAAAAAGCCTGGCGTTGTGGCAAGTGTCTGTAGTTCCAGCTACTCAGGAGGCTGAGGCAAGAGAATCGCTTAAAGCCCAAGAGTTTGAAGTTACTGTGAGCTGTGACACCACAGCCCTCTACCAAGGGAGACATAATTAGACTCTGTATCAAGAAAAAAAAAAGAAAGAAAGAAAGAAAAAGAAATCTAAGAGACAATAAGAAACTGATAATTGCTCAAGAAAGTTCACTGGAAGGATTTTGAAATCATTATCATTATAGTGAATTTAAAATAGCAAAGTCAGTTGAAAGGAAGAGCAAAATAACTTAATAGTGAGATAGTAAAAAATTAATTAAAATGCATTGGTATAGCAAATAAAGAATTTTTGGGTTGGGGTTGTACACACCATTATAGTTCATTTATTCAAATTGAAGTGTAAGTGGGATAAGCTAGAACTAATCAAAAAGTGCTTTCTCTGAATACTTACTTCATTTTCACCCTTACCTCAAAGACTTTGCACTTATTCTCAGTGCATTAAAGAGAATCCCCTTACTTTTCACCTTTTTTCCAAATAATAAAGGACTTTTCTTAAACTAAGCTATCTTTAAATAGTAGAACTTGAATGAACCACATACATGAAAAATAGCTTGCCTAGGATTTTCAAAGAGTCACAACAGCCAATAAAAACCATAAGAAGTTAGACTTGGGGCAATCTATTGTAATGAGTAGTTAAGCCTCTCTAACAATTCTAAGGAATCGTGATTCTGAAAATTATATATTCTTTTTCTCCTGTAACCTCTTGGGAGGCCCTTGCCTCCCATTCGCTGATTAAAAGACATGAAGTTAAACATCTCCTTGGTATACCTATGAAACAGAATGAGTAATGCTCTTTTTAAATTAGTGATAGGTGAATCACAAAGCTTTGGGAGGTTCAGTTCTTTTTCTTCATCTGAACTTTCTTTGATGAGGAAATAAGGCTGGAAACATGTGGGAAGGCATTATCTCTTGAGAGCTCTAGTACTTCAATTTTAACCCTTAGCTTTAAAATGTTTAAAAATATGAAAAAAAATTATTCTGTAGTTCTAATCACTAATGTTTTCTTAGAAATGAATCAAAAAAATAGAAACTTAAAAAAATTAGCTTGTTTTCTCCTTTGCAAGTTATCCATTCTTCATAATTTTTACAATATATAAAAAAAAGACTTACATTCTGACTCTAGATAGAACAACTAAAAATGCATTTGATTCTTGGCTAAATGAGCACTGAATATGCATATTAATAAAGAATACAAGGAAAGGAGGAAGAGAAAACAGAAGAAAGGGAGGAAGGAAAAAAAGAGGGAAAGAGAGAAGGAAGGAGGGAGCAGGAGAAGAAAGATATTTCCCCATCATTTGTTTGAGTTATGGGCCTGATACCTATAGCTTCTCTTACTGCCCTCAGAGAAATATGTCTTTTCTTTCTGAGCCCAATTTCTAACTATATTGGCATTGCAGTTAGAATCAATTAATGTGTGAAGCATTCCAGTAGTAATTCTCTTTTTCTTTTTTTAAACACTTTGTAAGTCTGTAAAATTTTTAAATCATGTGTCAAGTGTCTTAGTTCAGGCTGCCATAACACATTACTATAGACTGGGTGGTATAAAGAGCATGTATTTATTTCTTACAGTCTGCAGGCTGGCAAGTCCAAGACTCAGGGACTAGAGGATCCAGATGCAGTACCTAGTGAGGACTCTCTTCTTGGCTTGCAGACAGTGGTCTTCTCATTGCATGCTCGTGTGATGAAAAGCAGAGATCAAGAGCAAGCTCTCACATCCCTTCTTGTAAGAACACCAATCCCATTTGTAAGCTTCCTACTTTCATTACCTAATTATCTCCCATGGGCCTCATCTCCCAAGATACTATCACATTGGGGACTAAATTTCAACATACGAGTTTAGGGAGGATACAAATGTTCAGTCCATAACACCAAGAAAACCACCATAATTGAGAAAATATTCAGAGAGAATGTTTTAAAACCTACAAAACAACGGAGTCTTTTAATACCAATTTCACATAAAATTTTGAAAGAACATAAGTAGAGGCAAAGAAGTTGTATGAGATTAATTAAAGATACTTCTTCACATTTTGGGCAAGACAGAGAGAATAATGGCCTATTAATTATAGCATCAACTATTTTAATTTCATCTTCTTTTCTCTCTTAGATCTTTATTATCTGTATAGGTATGACCTAAATAAAACTCTGAAATCCTCTTATTCTCATGATTTGAAATGTATGAGACCTTCCAAGAAGTCTCAGTAAATCTGTAGTTATACACATGGACCTCATAATTCTTTTGCATCTTCATTTATTTCTACCTAAGGTGAAGTGCTACCTCCTGAAAAGATTAAATATTATGTTCTTAGAATCTTTATTACAGTCAAAGCAAATAAGAAATATTATTGCTTTACTGTATTTATTTTTTCAAATATATAACTTTTGACTAGATCGTTATTCCCTAGAGGTCAAGAACTACAAATTAGTAACCTTGGTTACCTCACAAAGGGTTTGAAAATAGTGTTGAAAAAAATTATAGGGTAGATTTGTGTGTTCATAATGCAAAATTTTATAATTCTTTCTCTTCTCCTCTCTCCAATTCTATTTGTATGAAGTTATTCAACTGTATTCAGTTATGAGTTCATTTTGGGGGTGAAGTGTGTCAAGATTTGAAACACCGCTATTGCTTCCTTCAAGAAAAAAATAGATGAAGGGAGATTTGTATGAAGAAGAACAAGAGATTAGCCAAGACTGAAAGGAAAGGGAGAAAAAAGAAGTCCTCTGTTTCAGAAGACAAATTCACATAGAACTCAAAAGATTCCTACATCAATTAGGTGGCAAGGAAGTAGCAGAAACTCCAAAGACTTGAACAGGTGGTATGTAGAGGCATGAGAAAGGCCTTAGATAAATTTTTAGGTGAAAGATTACCTGGAGACCATATCAATAATATACCATCCCCACCTTCCATTTTCCAGCAATGCTTAGGGTTGTGGCGTGACTCGAAGAAGGAATGGGCAGGATGGCTCAGAAAATGCTTAACTTAAGCTGTTTATTGTGATTTTTTAAAAAATTAATATTCTGCTTTTCTAGAAGAATGAGAGCTCTGAAGTACACAATTTTAGTTACGTAAAATAAAAAAATTCATTTGTTCACAATTGACTTTGTGAACTGAGTATCATGGCCATAGCACTTGCTCGCTGGATTGGATCAGACTGTGGAATACAGGGCACACGGAAAATGCTAGTACTTAAATTCTGTATTATTGATGGCACATTGTTGCAGAACAGTGCAAAGTAACTTTTATCTTCCAAAAGCTAAATAAGGGACAACAATCCCAGTCAAGAGCATACACTATTTTTGCTCTTCATCTTGTTTTCATTGGCTATTGGGTATTTCATTTTTTTATTGGTTGTATTGGTAACATTATATTACACTTAATAAATGTTGTTTTTTCTTTCACCTTTCAAAAAATTGTGTCCCTACCATTCACTCTATATATCTCTACCTCGTCTTGAAGACCAATAACTCTTAGATTTGGTCTTTCATGCTATTTTTTAGATCTTGTAGGCATGCTTCATTTTTATTTATTCATTTTCCTCTTGTGCTTATTTTTAAATAGCCTGTTTCAAGCTCATTAATTTTCTCTTCTATTTGATCTTTTCTGCTATTGAGAGATTCTGATTCATTTCTTAGTTTGTCAATTAAGCTCTAGAATTTCTGTTTTTTTATTATTTCAATTTCTTTGTCAAATTTCCCACCTAAACTTCTGAATTTCTTCTATATGTTGTCTTGGAGTTAATCAACCTTCTTTGGGACAGCTATTTTGAATTATTTGTCTGGAACGTCACCTATCTCTGTCACTGTGCATTTAGTCACCGGGACCTTACTTAGTTTGGTGAGTTCATGTTTTCCTGGATGTTCTTGATACTTGTAGATATTTGTAAAGGTGTGAGCATTGAATAGTTCAGTAATTTAATCTCACTGTCTTGCTTAAAGCAATCTTTATTGAGAAGGTTTTCCAGAAATTTAAATGGAATTGAGTATTATGGTCCAAGTGTCTACCACTGCAATTATATTAACATTGGAGCTGCCCCAAGCCCAGTAATGCTGTGAGTTTTGTAGTCTACTGGTGGTACCACCTTGCTGAGTTTAGGTAATATGTAAGAAAATACACTAGATTACCAGTTAATGCCTCTCCTTCATTTCTCTCACTCTTCATGCTGGGCTGCTAGAGCTGGGGGAGGAGTGGGCTGGGTATTCCCTCATGACCACTAGCACCAGGTCACAATTGAAACAAGTCCACTTTCAACCAAAATTAGTGATCACTATTTCCTTGCTAACTCTGATGTTTATTCAAAGCCCAAGGGCTCTTTAGTCAGCAGGTGGTGAATCCTACCAGGACCGGGGTCCTTCCCTTCAAGGCAAAATGTTTCCTTCTGGCCCGAGGTGGGTCAGAAATGCCATGCAGGAACTAATGCCTGGACTCAGGGGTCTTCATATCTGCTTGGCATTTTATTTTACTGTTTCAAAAGTTAGTACCCAAGTTGCCAAACAAAGTTCTCTGAGATCTTCCTTTCTTTTCTTCAAGTGCAAGAAGACTCTCCCTGAGCCTCACTATCTATAGTTGGGGGAGAAGTGAGTGACACAGGAACTTGCTTGGCTGTAGCAGCTGGGGTCCCACCGGCTCTTGTGCACTCCAAGTCCACTAGCTCCAAATCAACACAGCCCCAAGCCTTGCCCAACTTACTTATTAATTTAGTGCTATTTGTCTGCCAGTGGTGGGACTGGTTGGAAACTCAGCCTTTGGTATAAATAATTTCCCTCTCACAAAGCTAATCAGAATGCTCCTTCCATGTACACTGGCAGATTTCTGCCCTGTGCTATGTTCCCAAGTGACAGGGCTGCCTTGAGTCCTATAATCACTTCACTCTCCCTCCCCTGGGCACACAGATTCTCTCCTCACTCAGTTTGCTGGGGTGACACTGCTGGTGGGATCGGGGAAGGGTGCTGCAGGCACCACAACACTGTCTTGTTTGCCCACTTTAGTGCATCTTTCTGTGATATGATGTTAAAATCAGATCATGCAAATATAATCATTCACCCAATTTGGACTTTTACTGAAATTGCTTGCTGTGTGTACAGTTGCTGAAGGTGTTCTTGAGGAAGGATGATGACGGAGGTTTCTGTTCGGCCATCTTGTTCTGCCTCCATCCAAGGTCACCTGGAGAGATTTCTCAGCTCTTGGAGAACTGGTGAGAATGCCAAGAAAGTTCCCCACAGAGCACAGGCTGGGGAAGGAGGGCAGCAGAAATTACCAATCTGTCCTTGAAATCTTGATAGGGATTGCATTATACATGTGATGAACTGTAAAAGTATTCATTTACCCTGGGGATGAGATTTATTCATACTTCCTTCTTTAAAAATTTACTGGTTTCAGAAAAAAAATAAAGCAGAGCTCCAATATATTTAATCCTCATTGAACTTCTTTCTCTAGCTTTCTTTTTATGCATAAACATGCATGATCATCTCTCCCTTTTTATAAAATGACCTGCCCTTTTGAATGCTTTTGAATGCTTCCCATCAGGAAGCTCAGCAAAGTTCATTTATACTCTGCTTTCAAGGAACATTTAAAAGTTGCCTTTTTGTGAACATGTTTTCTCACTTCGCTAACAGTGACACTGGTGGTAGAGGCCCTCTTACCTTCCAGTACCTGATTTTCAAAGTACTTATTTATTACTTAATTATTTATTAAATTAATAAATGTATAACGATGTAATAGCTTATTCCCCAGTTAAAGTAAATCCTTAAAAACACTCTTGTATTTCCTGCAAGTAGTAGCTTCTCAGTAAATAATTTTATCGTGAATAAATGAATAATTAAATCTGAGATTTAAAGAAGTTAAATAGGTTTTCCAAAAAACTACAACTACCTTATTATAGCATCAGAACTAATGTTATTTTGTTGTTGTTGTTCTTTTATTCCCTTGCACTATCTTGCTTTTGATTACCTGGAGGAAAGAAAAGCAACAATTGACGTTAAATTCCTCTACTAGCTTTACAAAATATGTTTTTTCTCTTTTTTTTTCCCCTTGCCATTTTGAGAGGTCAGTTGTTGACTTGGATGAGGGCAGATTATGCCTTTTCAACAAATAAATTAACAAAACCTGTATATGTGGTTTGGCTTCCTCTCCCTCTATCTCCTTTTTGTTCTTTTTTTTTTTAATCTAGAAAAGTTGAGTACTTTTCAGAGATAAGGAAAGAGTTCAATATCTCAAATAGATACTTAATCTAATACAAAGTAATTATTTCCAAATTTTAGATGGGTCTTTGGCCACCTAAAATCAGTCACTAAAAGCACATTAAAAAATATTTTATCTCAATGTAACCTAGTTCTTTGTAAACTCAATCAATCCCCAACAATTAAAAAAAATTCTTTACCTGAAAATCTCTAGATCTTCTTTTCCTCAGAAACCTATCTTTCTTAACTCCAAAACCTTCATTGATAGAAAACAAACAAATAAACCACACACAACAACAAAAAAGAGGTTCAGCACAAAGCTTGGTGCATAATATGAGATTTGAGAAGTGGTAGGAAACAAAAGTGTTTGGAAAATATGTATGTGACAGGTAATTTGATATTAAATAGAAATATGCATGTTGCAAAGCTCAACTGAAGAATGCATTAAATACGGAAATATTTCCCATGAATCAAAAGTACTAAGTTTTCTGAAAATGTTAAGCTATAAACCATACAAATTATACAAAATATTTAGTGGCCTAGACAAAATTATGTTACTTTTTATTTTTTACTGAGGCAATTAGAATTTTACTACAAGCTAATATACAATTAAAAAGATATAATAGTAACTTTCAATAACAACAAATGTATACAAATTCATTTATGAAAAATTCTTGATGAGCTAAATGTAGGAATGTGTTAACATACAGTTTATAACACTGTCATATATCCTGATTAGCACTTATTATTAATTTTGGCAGCTACTTCTAGTTTACCTCTAAAATCACTGCTTCTAATTATCTGCATGATCTATGTTTTTCAGTTCACATGGTAAAAGTTGGGCTGTTGATATTCCTAGGTGGCCATTCATAGCTGAGCAGAAGATGGCATTAGCATATATTGTTGCTGTAGAGCATAGAATTCTTCAATTATTTTTACATCACTGTTGTTATTTGTTTGTTTTAAATGGATGATCACAGAAAGTCATCATAGATTAACTAGGTTATTGGGATGGTTCCGGTGTTCTGACTCCTAGATAAGCAATCTTCTGCTGTATGAAACTCAGTAATCATTGTATTTCTTATTCTCCGTAGGCCCCAAAGGGCACTATTTGCATATGGAGGGCAGTTGGGGATAAACAAAAGAAATAAAATGGTTCTGAATGGTAATGTGAAGTAATAATTCTTTCTGAAAGAGCTGACCTTGATAATTATGAGGTTTAAACATGTCCCAGTTTGGAAAATGCTTATTTTTCTCCTCAAGGTTTAGACAGTACAGTCTTAGGGAAATAATGGTTTCACTTGTATGTGTGTGCACATGTGTGTGTTTGTGACTGTGTTTGTGCATATTTATATGCAATGGATGCTGTAGTTACGTGTATACAGGCAGATCAATATGAAAGTGGATCTGGTGGGAAGGCCTACCAGTAGGAAGTGAAGGGCCTGAAAGCCACATACATGTTCCTACTACAACCTTCTGTGTGTTATTTCAGTAATATTAATGAGAAATACTTCTGGGAAGAAAGATGAAACTTGTGATTAAAGGAAATACTGTGAGTACAAGGAGACTGGTTTGAAAATGCTACATCCTTCCATATAAAAGTGAAACTATAGATAGATGAAGTGTTAGAAGTTGGGGACGTGACAAAAGGGAAGGGGTGCAGCTAAGGCTTTCATTGAGGACTTGGGACAATCATGTTTGTATATAATTTCTTTTTCTTATTCTGCAGTAAGTACTTTTAATGACTCGAGACCACCAATGAGCATTAACAAATATTGTAAGACTTCCTCTAAAAATCGAAAAGATAGTTTCCATTTGTCCCTGGAGATTCAGTCTCTAGGTCTTCATGAGTCTGACCTCTGGTAGCTACATCAAGAGACTCCCTTTCCTTTTGCCTTCAGGTTTGATTTGCTTGGAGACCCTCAGCAAGAGAATGATGAGACCACACGAGGAAATGTGCCTTACTGTTCGGCTGCCTTTGGTTGGGTGAATCTCTCAATCTCAGATCCCGCCTAGGTGGCCCTTTGCATGTGACAGTACCCTTCCATGTTCTGCACGGCTGCCTTTTCTTGCGTCCTCCAACCTAGGGGTGTTCATCTTTGCACCTGCTAGGAGGGTGGGAACCGAACTATAATACTCTGCTTACAATTTAGTACAGAATCCCATGTTACATTTTCCTCATGTTGTCCAATATGGGTGCCATCTGTTTTCTGCCAGCACTCAAATTGACACAGATATTTGAGGAAAATATGTGCTTGCTAGGGCTCATGCAGCAATGACAAGAGCATATTAAAAGACTAAATTGTAGTACTGCTTTCAATCATACATGGTAAAGTGAACAAGGATTTTAGTAGAACTGAATGAAGCACGTAAGAAGAAACAGACTGAGGAACACATTGCAGGTAGAAAAATGAAAAAGTATACTTAACTCCTTGCTTTAGAAATACACTTGTGGTGCATATTTGAAGGGTCAGGAGAAAACTTCTAAATACGGATCAAAATTGTTTTCACATAGTAAATGAGAAAATATCATGAATGTTATATTAATCAGGTTGATAAAAATATATCAAATTGTATGTGACGCCCACAAACTGTACTCCTTTACTAAATTTTTGAAAACAGAAATGACTAATTAAAAAAAAAAATAAAAAAATAAAAAAATAAACTGTAGTCCAGCCTTCCAACGGCCTGAGGGACAGTGAATTGGCCCCCTATTTAAAAAGTTTGAGGACGCCTATTCTAAAGGGTCAA
>CAUYRH010136228.1:0-21581 GCA_963574655.1 Perodicticus potto | reverse complement strand
CTGGCGTGGATGTGGAGAGCAGTGAACACTTTTGCACTGCTGGTGGGACTGTAAACTGATACAACCTTTTTGGAAGGAAGTATGGAGAACTCTCAAAGAACTCAAGATAGACCTCCCATTTGATCCTGCAATCCCATTACTGGGCATCTACCCAGAAGGAAAAAAAATCCTTTTATCATAAGGACACTTGCACTAGACTGTTTATTGCAGCTCAATTTACAATCACCAAAATGTGGAAATAGCCTAAAAGCCCACCAACCCAGGAATGGATTAACAAGCTGTTGTATATGTACACTATGGAATACTATTCAGCCATTAAAAAAAATGGAGACTTTACAGCCTTTGTACTAACCTGGATGGAAGTTGGACACATGAATGGAGAAGCATGACTCCTATGTACTCAATTTTGATATGAGGACAATTAATGACAACTAATGACATAGTGGCGGTGGGGGAAGGGGAGAGCAGAGAGAGAAAGAATAAGGGAGGGGTGGGGAAAGGAAGAGCAGAGAGAGGGAAAGAGCGAGCGGGGTGGGGTCTTGGTGTGTGCCACACCTTTTGGGGGCAAAACACGATTGTAAGAGGGACTTTACCTAATAAATGCAATCAGTGTAACCTGGTTTCTTATACCCTCAAGGAATCCCCAGCAATTAAAAAAAAAAAAAGTTAAAAAAAAAAGAAGTCCATGCTGAATGTAGTTTTGAAGTTAAGAATCTTATGATGGTTTTCTCTGACAACTGGGCGTTGCCTATGAATTCACATTAGTTGTCCTTCATTATTTGGTGTCGGGGTGGGAGGCAGAGACCTCTATGACAATTAAAGGAAAGTGTATTCCTATAAAAATGCACACATATATACACATCTTTGCCTTTATGGCACAAAGGGAACAGAGGAGGATAGGAGTTAACATTCCCCCTGAACCCTTTTCAAGGATGTCTCATTAATAATATGTAACTTGGTATTTTATGATAAATTATTCAAGGGAGACTGAGGCTTACCAAGGAAAAAGAGAGCAACCATTAATAGTGGTTCTCAACCTTGGTGTGCACAAAACTCCCCTGAAGAATTTATCAAAAAAATGTAGATAACCAGTCCCTACCTCCAGTGATTCACTCAGTGAGTAGGGCCTAACAATTTGCATTTTAACAAATAGCTGAGGTAATTCTAAAGTTAGTGGAGCCAGAGCACACCCTGAGAAACACCAGGATTCTCTCTCCTTCAAGATAAACCACAACAGTGCTCTGCAAAGTGAAGGCACAAATTCTAAGAGCAGGAAGAAGATAAAGAATGTTTCCATTTACTTTTTAACTCATCCTTAAAATTTTTGTTTTGTGTGTATATTATTTTGTAAAGTACACTGGTATAATGGGACATGCAAATAATTTATAAGAAATATACATCCATTGGGAAGCAGGCACAACATTTTTTTAAACGGTTGTGTACAACCAAAGCAGCTTGAAGACCACTGCACTAAATAACTTGAATTCTCCTCACCCTGTTCAGCTGCTTTAAATCCTAAATGGGAAGCTTTTATGCAACTCTCCCCCTCTGCCATATTCAACAGCTGCATCCAACCCCCTATTCTGAGGAGTTCTGGCCAATGGATTCTCCCTCATAATCTTTGATCTCTTTTTCATCCCTTGGGATAGCTATGGGGCTGTTTCTTCCAGATACTCTAAGTGGAAAAGGATATGTTATTTCCCATGGAAATGATGCTAATTTAAGATGATTAGCTTTTATACTACTGCTACTAGGATGTATATGGGTGAGTGTATATGCGTTTATGATTCATCTTAGAGACTTTGGTTTTAGAATATTATACCTAGATACCTGTTAAAATTCTAGATAATCAATTTAGAAACAAAACAAAATCACTTATGGAATGCAACCTTTTAAGCCACAAACAGCTTGCATTTGACCTGATTCCAAATAATGATATTCTTATAAAAACTTTATGATTAAAAGAAAGTTTGTCTTTAACTGACTTATATAGAAAACCAGAAGAACTCTAACTTCAATTGTATCTTAAAGAATGGGTTATATTTGAACAGAGAAGAGGAAGATGTTCCAATTCTTTGTTTCCACGTAACTTTTTGAGTACATCTGTATAGTCAATTCCAAACAAATACTTTGTGAATTATCTTTAATTTCTTCCATCTTCCAAAATGCTTCTAACTGTCCTACCTACTATCACTAAGAATGTGCTCAGCAAATTCTAATTTGAATAGTGTGAGAAAAACAATAATGTAATATACAAATAAAACTACTACATAAAATTATATCCTAAAACCCCAAAGTCTTACTTCTACGACACACTTTCTAGGAAATTTATAGGAAATCATTCTGCCCTAGTCTTTTTCTCTTCTATAAAACAGGGATAGTAATAAGCATCTGTCCTAATCATACAGGATTGGTGTGAGTTAAAGAAAATAAACAAGTAAAAGTCATGGAAGAGTATATAAATGCATGCCGTCCACTCAAAACATTATTTAAGTGTTTTGTTTCTCTAATTACCAATAAAGTGCTATGGAGACCCTTGTAGAAAGCTAAATTTACCACACATCAGTGTCCTTAGTCAACAGCTCCATCTAATGGATAACCTGAGGAAAAATCTTTCTACAATTTTGAACAGATTTTGCTTTAAAAAGATCTGATGTAAAATTAAAACATCAAAGACCAGTATTTCTTTTTCTGCAACATCCTTTGGCAGATTTACTTTATGGCAGATGGAGGCTTTTTCTGAATCCAGATAAAGACAACTTTCAGAACTTTCTGAAAGAAACTATACTTTATTTTATACAGTAAAATGCATTAGCTCATTCTTTTTTTCTTTAGTATAATCATTTATTTAAAAAAATGCCCAAGGTGTTCAGTCTCAAGTTGATAAAATAAGCATACATGTTAACCTCCTTTCCCTCCTGCAAAGGCACTGAAATAGAAATTTACAGAAATACAAAAAGAATGGACTATATAGATACACTCAAAAATGGGGGCTGCACCAAATTGAGACCATCAAATGTCTAGTGGGACAAAAAAATGCCAAAATTTTAGAACTCTAAGAGTAAATGAAAAAGTCATTAAAGTTTCCAAAACCTTTCCTTCAAAGGTATAACACTGGACTTCTCACATAAAATCACAAATACTATTTTCATTTACTTATCTATTACTCACATGAAAAAGTTTTTCTGTCTTTGGAAAAACTGCAACAATGTCATAGAGTCGAACCCTTGAAGAAGTTGCTCTCTACGAATATAAAAAGAAAGTTACTCAGTACCAAAACACATACATATAAAATTCTGCTTACTGATCTAGCTACACTTATATTTCAATCCTGTAACACTTCTAATGTGCTACTGACATTTCTGCTTTGCTTTGTTGGCAGAAAAGTCCTTCTAAACACAAAAGCATATGAGAATTTAGATACAAACAACCATCACCCCAATCCTCCTCCTCCAACCCTTCCTACATTTGTTATCTTAACTGTGTACCACACATTGTGTTTAAGATATAAAAATCAAATTAGATATGCCTTGATCTTACAAACTAATGAAGGAGTGTGCCACACATTTACTCAGCACTTGCTGTGTGCTGGGCACTGGGGATGCAAAATCATTAAGACATATGTCTGGCCTCTATAGAATGCACCATTGTTTTGTTTTTTTTTTAACACAACAAATATACATAAACAATGTGTGATGTGGTCTATGCAAATACACATGATTAAGTGCGATGTAGTAAAGTTTACAAGAAGAATACAAATTAAAATACGATATATGCAAGAAAATACCTGAGAGTCCCAGGACAGGAGAGAAATATATTGGTTAAAGATAAATGGAGAGTTATTTTTAAAAAGAAAATCTCAAACCTGTATTGTATGAGTTTGTATATGAAAGTACTAGAAAAATATACATTCAAATGTACAATCTCTGAATGATGGGATGTATTTCTTCTTTGCTTATTGGAACCTTCTACATTTTTAAAATCTTTTATTTATTTATTTTTTGAGACAAGAGCCCCTTTTGTCCTTGGTAGAGTGCTATGGGGTCACAGCTCACAGAAACCTAAAACTCTTGGGCTGAAGCAATCCTCTTGTCTTGGCCTCTTGAGTAGTTGGGATGACAGGCACTCTCTGAGTTTTTCTATTGTTAGTAGAGATGGGGTCTTGCTCTTGCTCAGCCTGATCTTGAACTCCTGAGCTCAAGGAATCCACTCACCTCAGTCTCCCAGAATGTAGGGATTACAGGAGTGAGCTACCACATCTAGCCCTACAATCTCTTCTTTTGTAAAAAGAAAAGGTATAATAAAAGTTAGAGGAGAGTGTAAGAGAAGCAGCAAGTGCCATACGAAAACATGTAAGAGGGCCTGCTAGGCAGACCTGTGCTGAGACAGGGCAGGTTCCACATCTTAGAGAAAGCTAGGGTCCAGGATTTGCTTTCTTCCACCTGCCTTCTTCCATTTAGGAAGGAGACAGAAAGGGACCAATAGTACATTCATGATAACAGTAAAGTTTTTACAGCTTATCAAAAGACAGCTCCATTTATGTCTACCTATGCCCAGAATGCTGCTTTGCAGTTGTACAAAATTGCCTTTCATAATGCTATTATAAATGGGGGTAGCCTTTCCTTGATTACTCCTGTACCATAGTACAGGAGTCCACCTTAGCTAAAGATAAAACCATTCACCTTCCCTCTCCCTGACTGAATCCTTCCTGACAGCAGGTGTACTCAAACCTCTCTCATGTTCTCTCATTTATTAAACAAAATCTCTTTATGTAGCAGATTCTCATCTAGCAACCACCCTCTGCTTTCCATTTTCCTACGGAGTCAAATTTCTTATATAGTCAGTAGCATACACAGTTTGCATTTTCTCACAACCATATCATATCCATGGTAGCCAATAACTTCCCTATTGATAACTCCAAAAGACTTGTTTTTAACCCTTCCCCTCCTTAACTGCTCAGGTATATTAATGATGTTGACCTTTCCTTCCTCCTTTTCTGTTTTTACTTTCCCGTTGGCCTACTTCTAGGGTGGTCCTTCCTCAGTCTCCAATCTAGCTCATCCTCTGTTTCACCATTAAACAGTGCAGTTCCTCAGTACTCTGTCCTAAAGCACCTCTTCCCACACCACACTTTGACCAGTCTCATTCATTCCCATGATTTCAATTACTCTCTACAAAGTGGCATCTTTAACTGGGATCACTGATCTGAAGGCCACACCTTTTTTTCCCAACTGCCTGTTTGATAGGCTCCATCGGAACTCTCCCCAAAACTCATCATGTCCCAAACATGATGCCCCTCAAACTGCTTTTCTTTGTTATGTCCCACCTTAGGAAATGGTACTATCTACCTACCTGTAGAGGGAGTCACCATCCTACATCCAGTCAATGAACAAATCCCACCAACCTCCCTCCAGGATGTCTCTCAAATACCTTCCTTAATTCCAACCTCATAATCTTATCCTATTTGTTAAAACCTTGACGGGCTTTCCCCTGCTCCTGGGACCCTCACCCAGGCCTGCCTCCCTAATTTCATCCCAGGTAGCCGGCTCATGAGGCTTAGCTCTACCCATCTTCTTTTACTTCCTAGATATACTGTTTCCCTTGGCTTCAGGACCTTTGCGTAATTCAACAGTCTTCTTATAATTTACATAACATTTGATGATTCTTATGTCCTCTACTAGGTTATATACTCCCAGAGCATCCTTTATCACCTCCCTGCTTTTAAATGGAGACAGGTTAATTTGTAATTTGTCTAATGCTTGTCTTGACAATTTAACTATAAGCTTCATAAGTTTAAGGATCTTATCTACATTATTCACAGCATTATCTCCAGTACCCACCTTATGCTCATGTGATTTTAATGAATAACTGTTGCCACAGGATTCTTTAATTGTAGTATCACTATACATGTGCTATGAGTTAAGTGGACTAGACATGTTGTACTGTGTGATTCTGAGGCCACTGAACACAGGCTGGTGCCATAGTTTGGGAGAAAGAGGAGAAATGTAAGAATGGGGCAGGATAAAATCCAACAGTGTTCAACATTAATTAGTACAACTTATAAGGCCGAAAGGACAGAGGAGAAATAATTAACTTACCAAAACATTGCAGTGTGATGGATCCGAAACAATAATCGTCAATCTAGTTAAAATTTTAATTGGTCTTGATTTTCCCTATATACAAAAACATGCTATCAGGCAAGCATGGAATACAACTGATTGAAAATACACTTTACCAGTGGAAAGTACTCATCAAAAGGTACAAACTATAAGAGATAGTAAAGATAGATAAAACCCAGTTCTTGTTCTCTAGGAATTTACAATACAGCTAGAGAAAAGATGTATGCATATTAAATTATATAATGCGATCATTTAAAAGTTGTAGGACTTCAGGAAAGATCATCATCAAAGAAGTACTGAATTGATAGTATAATAACAGAATGTTTCATGGAAGAGCTAAGCCATGATGAAAAGGTAAGACTGACAGGCAGAGGAAGGCGAAGCTCACATAAGAGAATAGCACACATAATTAGGTATGTTTTTTGTGGATAAACAGAATTATGATTCTTTTTTTTTTGAGACAGAGCCTCAAGCTGTCACCCTGGGTAGAGTGGCTCAGCAACCTCCAACTCCTAGGCTTAAGTGATCCTCTTGCCTCAGCCTCCCAAGTAACTGGGTGCTACAAGTGCTTGCCACAACGCCCGGCTATTTTTTGGTTGTAGTTGTCATTGTTGTTTGGCAGGCCTGGCCTGAGCTCAAACCCGCCACCTTTGGTGTATGTGGCTGGCGCCCTAGCCACTAAGCTACAGGCGCCAAGATGGATTATGATTCTTAAAAAATAAAACAAAACACCTACCTGTACAACTGGCAAAGTTGTGAAAAGTTCAGAAACCGCTACTGGTTTTTCAATTTCCTACAACAAATGATAAACAGTCACCACAGATTGTATATGTTAATGCTAGGAAGCACAATGGTAAACTTACAATGAGTTCTCAGAAAAAAGAAAAACCCATATACACATACCCCCTGGCAGCGCCAAAAAAAACATACAAAGGAATGCATTTAAGAAATATGCTAATCTGCAGCTCCCACATTACTAATATAAACACAGATTATAAATTCTTATTATTTCTTAATTAGCTTCAGAAATCTTACTTTACCTGTTTCTTTTCCTTAAAGTCAACAACATGATTGACAGCAACAACTGAATAGCCAACTGAAAAGAAAAATTGAACATTCTTGTTAAAATGTAACAATCTCTTCTTTTTGTACACATAGGCCCATTCTGATTTTAGATGTCCAGGTGAGTAAGCAGTTTGCAGAGTGGTTATGGGTGCAAGCTCTGCTGTCAGACTGTCTGCTTTCAAATCTAAGCACTACCACTTCCAAGTTACTTAATGTTAAGTTTCAGGTTATCTGTTAAATGGTGATAATAACAGCACTTACTTCATATACCTGCCTTGAGAATTAAAAGAAATAATACACATGAACGTGTCAGTGCTTTGTTTAACTGTTGTGATTTATTATTAGCATGATCCTACAGACCCTGTAATATCTCTTTGTGTCTCTCCATTCCAACCATTCTCTTCCATATCCCTTTATTCATTTCCATCCCATCAAGTTTATACCTTTTCACTGTTACCTTTAAGCTTGCTCATTTCTTTTGTCTTTTACCCTTCTACTTCCTTCAGAGGCCTCTTTTCTAAGGAGAAAGGGAGTAATGACTCCCTCATACCACTACCCACCATCAATAGATTAGGAAGTCTTTGAGGCGAAGGGCTGGCTTTGTAATCCTCATCACAGTTAACACTGTTCTGGATATTTAGGTTACAAAACTACATTTAAGTCATGACTCCTATCTTTAAGCTTTTAAGACATCAAAAGAGATGATAGGACATTAATATTAAAAGATATTGCATATTAATTCCCCAAATACTGGCCCTCTCTGCCTCTCTCATTAGTTTGTACAACTTTCTTCTTTCCTTCCTTCTTCAAATATTTATTACATCTATTATCTGATAGGTCCTATACTAGGTGCTGAACATACAGGGTAAATATAATAATACAATTCTCACCTTCAAGGACCTTACAGTCTATTGGCAAAATAAGCCAATTAAACAAGTCATATAGAAACAAAATTTTTTTTAGTTAAGTAAAGATTCCCTGGAAGCATACAACAAATGCAACCTGGTGTACAGGGTCACAAAAGACTACTTGGGAATAGTGACCCTTAAAAACAAAAGCTAGAAATATGCCCATACTTCACCTTTTACCCAGTCAAATAGCCAGCCACACCTCCTTCTCATCATTCTTTACTACATTTCCAAGTTTCTAAACTTTCTTGTTATACTTACTTGGGATATCTTTTTGGCCACTAAACAATGTCTCTCCTGTTCTTCTGAAATGTCAACTAGACTCTTTATCCACAAAACTTTTTTCTAGACAACCCTTCATCTAGCCTCTTGGAGGAGTACTTCCTCAATCAGTTTTTGGTGTATTTTTACCAATATAGCATATTCCTGAAGCTTTAATAGGTTTTTATATGTTGACATGTTATAAAATAAGAAATGGGGCTCTGTATTCTTTGAAAATTTTCACTCACCAAACAGCAGTTCTTTGCCTTTTGACTTACAAGTTGAGATAACTTTCTGTCTTATGTCATGAATTTCATTTAATTTTTAATGAAATATAAAACGACTGGCTGACAATGTACACACATTACCACACCTTTTTCAAGCACATTTTACATTTGGAGCAAGTCTTTAAAGATATCATTATATCTATCTATCTGTCAGATGGAGAGGATGCTCTGGATGGAGTGTAGTGGCATGAACATAGCTCACTGCAATGTCTAACTCCTGGGCTCAATTGATCCTCCTGCCTGAAGCCTCTTGAGTAGCTGGAACTAAAGGTGCCAGCCACCATCACCGGCTAAATTTTCTATTCTTGGCAGAGATGGGGTCTCACTCTTGCTCAGGCTGGTCTCCAAATCCTGACCTCAAGAGATCCTCCTACCTTCACCTCTCAGAGTGCTAGGATTATAGGCATGAGCCACCACATCCAGCACGTATTTATTTTTTAAAAGGTGTTGAGTTTATTTATTCCATGGGCATTAAATAAGTAACTGCATGCACAAGTGCCTGCGGAGTGAGCATGTTTAAGCAAAGTAAACAGAAGAATAAGATATGGCCTCTCTCTAAAGCTCATGATGTGTTAAAAAAAGGTGACGATATCAGGAGAAGCTTTATTAAGGAGGTAATACTTTCAATGAGCTACATGTGGGAATATTCATTTTACATGAGCTATCGAAGGAAACTAGCGCTAAATACATCAGGTCATCATATCTAACTCTACTACTTATGCACGAACCTCTCCACACTCTGTAATCTATGATAGACAGAAACCATGACTAATTCCAATGATTAAAACAAGGTCTCATCTCTAAGACCTTTCATTCCCCTTCGATACAAATACGAATAATTTGAATCCTAATAATATCCTAATATTATGGCCATGCTGTCCCCTTCCATCCTTGCCCATTATGTCCCGGCCCCCACGTACACTCTTGCTATAACACTGAAGCCACACTCAACCCATGTCAACTTCCTCCTCTGAGCCTCCTCCACAGCATTCTCTGTGCTCGTTTTCTGCATTCGTTCAGCCACTGTCCTCAGAGTCGGGAAGGGCTGATATTAAAAATGCTGGTTTAGAAAACTGCACTTGGAGTCTAGCTCTGGCTTCGGCGATCCATCAGCCGTGGGGACCCATAAAAATCTCTCGCCCTTGTTGTACCTTAGATTCCTCCATTTTCAGGCAGAAAAGGAGCTAGATGGGAAGCAGCACCCCTCGAGTGTTTGAGTTTCCCGCGCCTACGATCAGAGCAACCCCGTGGCTGTCACTAGCCTGCAGGGACATCCCAGAGATGCCAGGAGACCTGTACGAGGCCTGGCAGGAAACGGTTTCTCCGGAGCGTATCCCGATGGTATGGAAGGCAGCAAGGCTGGGTAGGCGCCGCAGCCCGCGCAGCCAGGGCGACTCACCGTGAGCAGCGGTCTCCACCAGTCCACGTAGAGTCTTGAGGTCCGAACTAGCCCGCAAGTCCAAATCTGCAAACGCCGCCATGCTGCACACCCAAGACCAACCGCGTGTTTGTCTGCGCAGCCTCCAGGCCTGCCCTCCCAGGCATGCTGGGAGTTGTAGTTTATCTGCGCAGCCTCCAGGCCCGCCCTCCCAGGCATGCTGGGAGTTGTAGTTTATCTGCGCAGCCTCCAGGCCCGCCCTCCCAGGCATGCTGGGAGTTGTAGTTTACCCGCGCTGCCTGTCTCTCCCTCCTACCGACTATTTACTTCAGGGATTCGCAGGTACTTACTTGCTTTGCCTTCAAAAAGTTAGTGTTATGAAATCAAACCTTGTCTTCTGCTGAATGACAATGCTTAGTTCCTCCTTCAGGGGTTCCAATCCCCGCTATTCCTCCTCTAAGTGTGGAAAGCGATTCTTTGTAATGAGCCCACAGTGTCTGTTGCCCCGAGACTTCTGCTAAGGACCCGAGGCGCTATTTAAAGAGTCGAAAAGAACCTGTTTTTCTTTCTTTCCCTAAAGTCCATTCTGTTGTTTAAAGTTAACTTAACGAGAAGGGAGTGTGTGGGGGGGGAGGGGGGACAGAGAGATACAGAGAGAGATGCTGACCCTAAGACTGACACTAAGAGAACTGCCCGAGACTAGGGTCTTTTTGCCCAATCAGAACTGGCGGTCAAAGCGTGCTGCTCTCCGTTACAGTCAGCATCTTCAACCACAAGATGGCAGGGCTGTCTCGAGAATGGGCTCTTAGACCCAACGCTGTTGAGCAAAGGCAGGTTTCAGAAGGGAGGTGCAAAAGTGAGATGGCTTTACAGTTTTCCGTGTGAGAAATGTACAAGGTGGTGCATATACCACATATTTGCTGTTTCATTTGTGTAAATGAATAATCGAAGATTGACAATTGATTGTTCTACAATATAAAATTGGGGAACTATAGTTTACGTCAGTACCTCAAACTATCTGATGAAGGGCCATGTTCCCCTTCCTTCTCCTCACCCCCCAATGCTTTGAGGACCAGCACGTGGCCTCAGTGTATTACTAACAAGCAGCCTGCCCTCACGCAATTCATCAATTTGACAACACCTGAACGAACCTGGCTGAGTAGGAAGAGTCCAACGATCAGGAGTTGGATATCAGGAAAACGCCAAAAGATAATCAGGACAATGCCAAAGTGCTGTAAACGTTTTCTGTACTGCACCCAACCTAGCTGATGATAAACAGTTCTCAACACTTTACAGATCATCTGATGATAAACAGTTCTCAACACATTACAGATAGTCACGGTCTGTAGACCACACCAGAGGTAGTTCTCTTTTACACATTTTCCTGTTTGTCTCAGAAAGCTTGGGTACTAGTGGCGGAAGTACATGTGGATTAAGGTGGTTTGGCTCAGTTCTTGCCGAGAGTATCTGTCCCCTCCTGAGCAAAGCTAGCAGAGAAGAGAGTTGTTGGGGAGGGAGGAAGGGAGAACTGGAGGGCTGAAAAGGAGAGCAAAGGAAAGAGGAAACAAGGAAGGAAAGGAGAGAAGAAGAAGAGGAAAGTGAGAAGTGGGAAAAGGAGAAAGAGAAGATGAGCTATGGGAGATGAACAAGCAAGAGGGGTCAGAAGTTGGCCTGGAGGGGTGACCAAGACAGCAAAGATCAAAAATTTTGAAAAGAGCCTGGAACTTTCTGATCAGAAGATACAATAGTGTATGATCATTGAAAGTATTTTATATCCATTATCTGATTTAATCCTTAAAACAGCCAATGAAAGAGAGAGATTGCTATTTCTGTTATAGCAAGGAAGAGTCCAGGGCTCAGATAGGATGGCTAGGGAATCATTTCCTATTCTGTAGGGAACTTACAAAGAGAGGGTCACATCCAGGTCAACCTTTGTGCCCTTCTCGGTTTCCCAGAAGACTTTTCTTTTTTGAGCTGTGTGTGCCCTCAGGTTTATGCTTGACTAGTCTTTGGCCTTATCCTCTGTTCACATGGGTCTGAGGGAGCAGAGACACGCCCCACCCAACCTATTTTCTTCTTGCTTAAGGCTGAAGAAGGAGCCAGGCAAGAAAGCCATACTGTAACATGACGTGCATAGATTTATTGGGAGGACTCACCAGTTTCTTCTCTTTCAAACTGAGGGGGAAGTTTGGGAGATCTTAAGAGGAAAACAGGCAGTTTCCCTGAGGGGGTAATGCTTCAATTAAATTTTGATTTATAAAGTTGAAGAGAAGCATGATGCCGAGATCTTGGGTATCTAGAGCTTCACAAAGTAGGTGGTACTTAGTCAAAAGTTGCTGATTGAATGAGTGAACTCATGACCTTTTGTTCAACCTCCTACCCACGTCATCAGGATTGTAGTACTGTTGGATATATTAAATTGTATAATCACATGGCCAGAAATTCTTCTGTTGGTACACCAGCACCACATACAGAACTTTCCTCTTGTGTCCTAAATGATGGAGGCACTTATAGAAGCTCTAGGGACACCAAAGTAAATATTATACCTCCAGGCAGATACTACATTTGCTCTATTCACCACATTTTTGGGAAGTCTGTGCAGTGAACCATTTGCCCAGCCTTTCCCACAAGCTCTGATAAAGCATATCAAGAGGGGTTAATTGCTAAACCTGAACTGTAGCAGGACTCTACAGGACATCATCAATCCAGAAAGCCACTCACAGGATTTTTTTTCTTCATCTTCCTGTGTCCCCCCAGAAACTCTTGTAACTGACCCAGTATCATTAGAAGATGTCCACTTTCAATCTTGGTTGCACATTCCCTACACAACATGCCTGGTGAAACGGCAGAAACCATCCCTACTGCGGAGCAGGAGTTGCCACAGCCTCAGGCTGAGACAGGGTCTGGAATAGAATCTGACTGCAGTGAATCAGTACCAGAGCTAGAGGAAGAAGATTCCACATTGGCAACCACACAGCAAGTGTAACTGGCAGCAGCTGCTGAAATCGATGAAGAACCAGTCAGTAAAGCAAAACAGTGAAAAGAAGGCACAGAAGGCTATGTCCAAACTGGGTCTTCAACAAGTTATAGGTGTTACTAGAGTCACTATCCAGAAATCTAAGAATACTCTCTTTCACAAAACCAGGTATTTACAAGAGCCCAGCTTCAGATGCCTACATGGTTTTTGGTGAAGCCAAGATCGGGGATAGTTCTCAGCAGGCACAGCTAGCAGCTGCTGAGAAATTCAAAGTTCAAGGTGAAGCTGTTTCAAATGTTCAAGAAAACACACAGACTCCCAACTGTACAAGAGGAGAGTGAGGAGGAAGAGGCTGATGAAACAGGTGTGGAAGTTAAGGACATAGAATTGGTCATGTCACAGGCAACTGTGTCAAGAGCAAGGGCAGTCCAGTTGGAGTGCTGAAGAACAATAGTAATGATACTGTAAATGCTTTTATGGAACTAACAATGTAACCATCAAAAAAACAAGGACTTTTCTGGTGTTTCAAAAGAGTAACTGCAGCTTGATTTGAAATTTGTACTGTTCCTATCATTAATAAAGTCATGGTTTCTTGTTGGACAAAAAAAAATAATCTGTCCACTTTCTGTGTTGGTATTATCTATACCTGCTGGCCATATTAGGGTTTTTTTTAATAAGTGCAGTTATGATGAAAGTGCAATATTTCTGATATCCGTATTTCTTTAAAAATCAGAAAATGAAAGACAGATGTTTGTATGCTACCAAAAAAAAAAAAAAAATTAGGAGAGCACGCTTGATTGTGAAAATACAGAGTATTCCTGCCTTTTTAAGATGTAAAGTATGGCAGTTTTTTAAAAAATACAATGTAAGGGCAGCACCTGTAGCTCAAAGGAGTAGGGCACCAGCCCCATATACCAGAGGTGGCGGGTTCAAACCTGGCCCTGGCCAAAAAATGCCAAAAAGAAAAATACAACGTAAGAGCCACCTTGAAAGAAATCAAAAGAAGAACTATGACTAGTATATGGAAAAATGCATAAAGAGAAATTTAATGAATGTAAGGAAGAGGATGAAAATTGTTACCTGAATTTTTGTACGTGTTCTCAAGGCTGACTCAGTAAAAAATGAAGAATGAGGACAAATGGTTTGAGGTAAAGGAAAGAGAAGTGCATTAATTTTCTGGCAAATGAGGAGGGCAATGGACTAGAGTCTCAAAGACTGCCATCCTGACTTTAAGTAGAAAAACAGGGATTTTTTAATTAAAAGAAGGATTCTTTAAGATGGATAGAGTGTGCTACAAAGAAAATTAAAAAGGGGGTTTTTAGTAGTTGAACTCGGGTCTATATGACCAGCATCACATGTTGTGGATTTGGGTTTTTGTTGTTTAACTGTAATTGGTGGTTTTGGTCAACCGTATGATGATCTTGTGTTCCTTGTCTGGGCAATTCTATTGATCCATCTCCTGTGATTTAATATACTAGAAAATGAACAGCAGAACATATTTCTGCCTCTTTGATTATTCCTGCCTTAGGCTTTAATTCCCTGAAAGGGTGGGAAATGATTAGACAATTCATAAAACATTCTGTTATCCTTTTTCAGACCTTTACCTCTATAACAAAATTTCAGCAGGATTAGTTTTTTTAATGTAAGTAATATAAATGATTATATTAGGGTTCTCTAGAGAAAAAGAATCCCTAAGATGTTGGTTCACACATGCATGCACACACACACACACACACACACAGAGATAATGATTTAATTATTTAAGGAAGTAGCTCAAGTAATTATGGAAGTTGATGAGCCCTCTGATGTACAGTCAGCAAGCAGGAGACCCAAGGTAGCTGAAAGCATAATCTGAGTCCAAAGGCTTGATAAGCCGGATTACTGATGGTTTTGACTGAACTACATAATTCCAGTCCAAAAGCAGGCTGGCTCAAGATTGAGAAAGAGGCAATATTTCAGTTTGAGTCCAAAGGCAGGGAAAAGTTGATGTTCCACCTTGAAGGCAGTCAGGCTATAGGAATCTTCCATTACTCAAGGAAAGGTCAGCCTTTTCCTCTATTCTGGTCTTCAGGTGATTGGATAAAGAAAGGCAATCCACATTAGGAAGTGCAATTTGCCTTTCTCAGTCTACCTATTCAGATGTTAATCTCCAAAAAAAAAAAAAGGGTTTACAAGACATACTCCCGATAATGTTTAACCAAATACCTGACATCCCATGGCCCAGTTAAGTTGTCACATACAATTAACCATCTCAATGAAGCTCTCTTGAAATTGTTAAGTAAAAAAACAAAAACACAGTAACTGAAAGCTTGCACTAAAGGCAAACTAATAAAGGAACAAAAGAAACAACCAAAAGGCCAAAAGAAACAACAGGTCCTAAACAGAAACTAGCATTTACAAATGTGATACCTATACATTTTATTGCTCAACTGGTAAATATGGTCTAGACTTTACAGGACAAGTTAACATGAAAAAGCTAAGTTATTTCTGGCATTTTTCATACCAGCTAATGGAAACCTAAATGCTATTAGTGTTGCTGAGAATTTTGATGTAACTAAAAAATTTTTTTGGAAACAGTGTTCCAAAAAGACATATGAGGAAATGGCTTATTTTGGTGTATAGAAAGAGTTCTGAGAATTTTAAAGTAAACTTCTCAGAACTGGCATCCATGGTTGAAGATGGGACCCTCAGGGGTTCGTATTAACATCAGATTTAGAAAACATAAGTACAATGTGACAAGATTTTGTCAAGACACAGAATTAAAGCCAATTTAGTTTACCATTAAGTAGAAACTACTTTGAGCTCTAAATTGAAAAACCATACAAATGACAGCCACGGCATTAACTAACCATGGCCCATGCGCAGTGCATACTCCAAATATCTGTAGTGGATGCAGTTTGCTTCTTATAAGTTACCCCTTTTTTAAAAAAGCTTATCAACAGATTTATTAATATATACCAAAATTGGGTCTTTGGGAAACTCATCTTGCCCATTTTTTTGCACTGAAACTGGTTTACAGGTGTGAAAATTATACCCTAACCTTATCTTATAACACCAAATTGTGCAGTTGATGACTATAGTCTGAAAAATGTACTCTGATTTAAATCCTCAAACTTTGTGAAAAATTACTTAATTTATGTTTTTCAATTATTACTGTTAGTGTGAATAGAAATTACAAAAGGATGTTTTTGAATTGCAGTACATTGTATTAAGAATTGGAATTGTACAAATATCTTGCATGTAATCTATCTAAATTGGGGATTAGCAAACTATGGCCTATGGGCAAAATCGAATCTGCCACCTGTTTTTTGTATGGCTTATAAACTAAGGATCATTCTCAGGGAGTATCCATTGCTCAGTGGGTAGGGCGCCAGCCATATACACGGAGGCTGGCAGGTGCGAACCCACCCGGGCCTGCCGGACAACAATGACAACAACAATAACATCAAAAAGTCTTGGGGCATTGTGATGGGCACCTATGGTCCCAGCTACTTGGGAGGCTGGGGCAGGAGAATCGCTTGAGCCCAAGAGTTGAAGGTTGCTGTGAGCTATGACACCATAGCACTCTACCCAGGGTGACAGCTTGAGACTCTGTCCCCCCCGAAAAAAGAATCATTCTCACATTTTCAAATGTTTGAAAAAAATTTTAAATTTGCTCTTAAGTTAGTGTCAATCATGAACTTATTTGTTCTTGCTTATTTGTTCATTAATTATTTGTTCATTACTTCCATGAATTTTTTCTCTGAAACAGAAACTGAGTATCCTAATTTGTCCTACCATCCAGCCATTCATTGGCTTTGGGAAAGTAAAGTTTTACTGTGACATTTTGAACCCAGGGCAAAGATTGAAATTCTTTTCAGAATGAGAAGAACCACCTTCAACCAATTCCCAAAGGAAAAAAAGAAATTTTTTTTTGAGATTGAGTCTCACTTTGTCACCCTTGGTTGAGTGCTATAGCGTCATAGCTCACAGCAACCTCCAACTCTTGGGCTCTAGCAATTCTCTTGCCTCAGCCTCCTGAGTAGCTGGGACTACAGGCACGTGCCACAACGCCCGGCTATTTTTAGAGACAGATTCTTGCTCTTGCTCAGGCTGGTCTCAAACCTGTGAGCTCAGGGCAATCCACCTGCCTCAGCCTCCCAGAGTGCTAGGATTACAGGAGTGAGCCACCATACCTGGCCTGAAAAAAAGACATTTTACAAAAAAGAGAACTGAACTTAAATGTTTATAGTAGCACAATTCACAATTGCAAAGACGTGGAAACAACCCAAGGGCCTATCAATACATGAGTGGATTAATTAAAAAAATTGGTGAACTAATACCTCTTGTATTAACCTGGATGGAACTGGAGACCATACTTCTAAGAGAAGTATCAAAAGAATGGAAAATGAAAACCACATGTACTCACTATTAAATTGAACTAATTGATCAATACTTATGTGCATGTATGGAAATAATACTCATCACAAATCAAGTAGGTGGGTGGGAGGCGATGGGCAATTTCACACCTAATGGGTACAGTGCACACTATCTGGGTGATAGGCACACTTATAACTTTGCTCAAATGGTACAAATGTAACTTATATAGCCAAAATGTGTGTACTCCATAATGTTCTGAAATAAAACTTAAAAAATAAAATACTTAGCATGTTAAAAAATGTTAAATAGAAATAAATTATAGAAAATAGGAAAAAGAAATGTTTTGTTGCAAACTTGATAACATTGCTTAACGTTAAATTACAAGGCAGAGCAATGCATACTTGTTAAACTTTACTGCAGTAAAGTCATTTCATGCCAAATAAGTTGTTTGAATCACTAGTAATATCAATATATACTTCTTGTGCTATTACAGTTAGAATAAGTGAGATATCCATTCTTACACAAATCACGAAGAATGTCTTTTTTGAGCTCAAGCAAAAGTTGCAGCAATGTTTTTTGAACCCTCACATAAGGGCAAAGAAAATTTCTTTAGTTCAAAATCCATTTAACTCTGCAATTAGAGTTTCCACCTAACCTTCCACTGGAAGTCATTAGTTAGCAATGTAATGACATGCTAAATTGCAATGATCAGATAGTAATCTAATAGAATTCTATAATGCCTTCAAGTTATGAATATTCTTTTTTTTTTTTTTGAGACAGAGCCTCAAGCTGTCACCCTGGGTAGAATGCTGTGGCATTACAGCTCACAGTAACCTCCAACTCCTAGGCTCAAGCCAGTCTCCTGCCTCCGCCTCCCAAGTAGCTGGGACTACAGGCGCCTGCCACAACGCCCAGCCATTTTTTGGTTGCAGCCGTCATTGTTGTTTGGCGGGCCTGGGCTGGATTCGAACCCGCCTACTCAGGTGTACATGGTTGGTGCCTTAGCCGCTTGAGCCACAGGTACCGAGCCAAGTTATGAATATTCTCAGTCACATGCTTCATATTAGTGAAAATGGTAGAGTAAGAAACTCAAAAATTTTGTCCCTCCTCACAAAAACAAAGAAACTATCAGAATCTATGTTTTCTGAACTCTGAAAACTAATTAAAAGCCTATAGAAACCAGGAGAATTTTTAATCCGGAAAAATCACTGAATCTTGGTAAAAACAGTAAGCTTTTTGGCACTTTAACTTATCTTGGTCCCATAGACTGTTCCCAGCCAGGGTTGGTGGTGGCACTAACAGAAACAGGCTGCATTCCCATTTGAGGTACTAGTATAGAGGGTGCAAAGTGAATCTCATTCACAAAAAATTGTGATTTTGATCTTTCTGGTAGCTTCTTAGAGAAACAGCTCAAAGGACTTGCCCTTATTTTACCTATGTCATAGCTCTTTCAGTGCTGAAGTGGTTACCCAGGGAGTCTTTTTGAAAAATAGGTATAAGCAAATTAATCAGTCCCTGATACCTGGAGCAAAGGAGAACAGTTGGGGCAAACAATAGAAAACAAAAACCTTTTGGGTTTTGGTTCTAGGTGCTTAAAAAAAAAATCTCTGGGACAGTGCCTGTGGTTCAAAGGAGTAGGGCGCCAGCCCCATATACTGGAGGTGGCAAGTTCGAACCCAGCCCCTGGCAAAAACTGCAAAAAAAAGTCTCTGTTAGCTAGGTGCGCAGACCTAGGGCCTCCTAGCAGTCTGGAAGGCCAAAGCAGGAGGATCCCTTAAGCTCTGGAGTTTGAAACCAGCTGAACCAGAGTGAGTGAAAAATTAGCTGGGCGTGGTGGTGGGCACCTGTAGTCCCAGGTATTCAGGAGGCTGAGGAAGGACAATGGCTTATGTCCAGGAGTTTAAGGTTACTGGGAGCTAGGCTGAACCCATGTTACTGTACCCTGGGCAACAGAGTGAGACTGTGTCTAAAAAAGAAAATAAAAGGATTTAAAAAACTCTGTCAAAGGCAGCGCCTGTAGATCAGTGGGTAGGGCACTAGCCACACACACCAAGACTGGCAGGTTTGAATCTGGCCTGGGCCAGCTAAAGCAACAATGACAATGGCAACAGAAAAATAGCCAGGGGTTGTGGCGGGTGCCTGTAGTCCCACTACTTGGGAGGCTGAGGCAAGAGAATCGCTTAAGCCCAAGAGTTTGAGGTTGTGAGCTGTGACACCCCAGCACTCTACCCAGGGCGACAGCTTAAGACTCTTGTCTCAAAAAAAATAAAATAAAATAAAATAATGAGGAAAGAACTCTGTCAAATCATTAGCTGACCACTAAACTAATGGAACAGACATTTCAGTGGCCACACATGACAAAGAATATTGTCTCTGTAAAGTTAGTTCAAAGAGTTAAGCCAATAATAGCAACTACAAGCAGTAACAACAAACCCACAAAAAGAGGAAAGAATCTAATTTTCAGAGTTGCAAAATTATTATAGTTTTAAAATGTTTGATTTTCAACAAGAAACTATGAAGTGGGCAAAGAAAGAAGAAAACGTGGCCAACACACAGGGGAGGAAAGCAATTAATGGAAATTATCCTTGAGAAGGCCCAGACATTGGATTTAATAGGCAAAGACTTTAAACAAGCTTTAAAACATATACTGAAGGAGTTACAGAAAGCAATTACCTAAGAAGTAAGGAAAACATAAGAACCCAAAGTGGAGCAGTCCAGGAGGTTGCTCTGTTCTTCATTGTTGTCCAAGCCCATGTGGTCCCACAGAGAAGGATGTACAGCCCAGACTCCCTACATATATGAGGTATTCATTCCCTGATAGGTTTACCCGCTTCCCTGAAGGTCCTACTACTGTACTTGAGGACAGAGAAAGTGCATCTTCTCCATGATGAAGAAATTACTCATTTCTTTTTCACTCTAGCTTCCAGAAAAGTTTCTTAAAAAAAATCAATACACTGCCCCTAAAATTACCTGGCCTAAACACTTAAGTGTTACTGACATAGGATCTTGTGTTCTAGGAGATGATTGTCAATGTTTGAAACATCTTCAGTTGTCACAACTTGGGTTATGCTTCTGGTAGAAGGTGAGAGATGCTGCAAAATCTCCTACATGTACAAGACAATTCTACACAACAAAGGATTATCTGGCCGAAAACCTCAACAGTACTAAGATTGAGAAACAATGTTATGGACTACATTTTAAATAGAAAATATACAACTTGAGATATAAAAATAACTAGGCTTTTTTTTTTTTAAATTTATTGTGGGGGATTCATTGAGGGTAAAAGAAACTGGATCACACTGATTGCATTTGTTAGGTAAAGACCCTCTTATAATTGTGTCTTGCCCCTAAAAGGTATGGCACAACCAAGACCCCACCCACTCACTCCTTCTCTCTCTCTGCTCTTCCTTTCCCCAACCCTCCCTCCTTCTTTTTCTCTCTGCTCTCCTTTTCCCCCACTCCCATTGTGTCATTAATTGTCATTAATTGTCCTCATATCAAAATTGAGTACATGGGATTCATGCTTCTCCATTCTTGTGATGCTTTACTAAGAATAATGTAAACTTCCATCCAGGTTAATACAAAGGCTGTAAAGTCTCCATTTTTTAAATGGCTGAATAGTATTCCATAGTGTACATATACCACAGCTTGTTAATCCATTCCTGGGTTGGTGGGCATTCAGGCTGTTTCCACATTTTGGCAATTGTAAATTGAGCTGCAATAAACAGTCTAGTGCAAGTGTCCTTATGATAAAAGGATTTTTTTCCTTCTGGGTAGATGCCCAGTAATGGGATTGCAGGATCAAAAGGGAAGTCTAGCCTGAGTTCTTTGAGGGTTCTCCATACTTCCTTCCAAAAAGGTTGTATTAGTTTGTAGTCCCACCAGCAGTGTAAAAGGTGTTCCCTTCTCTCCACATCCACGCTAGCATCTGCAGTTTTGAGATTATGTGATTTTGTGGTGGGCCATTCTCGCTGGGGTTAGATGGTATCTCAGGGTGGTTTTGATTTGCATTTCTCTAATAATTAGGGATGATGAGCATTTTTTCATGTTTGTAAGTGATTTGTCTGTCTTCTTTAGAGAAGGTTTTATTCATGTCTCTTGCCCATTAATATATGGGATTGTTGGCTTTTTTCATGTGGATTAATTTGAGTTCTCTATAGATCCTAGTTATCAAGCTTTTGTCTGATTCAAAATATGCAAATATCCTTTCCCATTGTGTAGGTTGTC
>CAUYRH010136226.1:0-52351 GCA_963574655.1 Perodicticus potto | reverse complement strand
GAACAACAGTTCCAAGAGACTAACCTATGTCATAAAATGGTTGCAATGAAATGAAAAATATAAAGTAAATTATGAAAAAGCCAAATAAACATCCATACCTGCCACAGCTATGATTTAATAATAAAGACAATAAAAAAAAATAAAATAACTTCTGATAGAATGATATATTCCAGAGTGTGAAAATGTAATATTTTGGAATCCTCAAGAAAGAGAAAGATATTTTATAGGCTTGTTGGTTCTAGTAACACAGGAAGGAATATTGGGATGATTCCCAGAAGTTAAGTGAAAATGGCCAGATTGTCAGCACAGCTTGATGGAATGTACATGTGTGACAAGAGGTTTTCTTGCATAATTGGAAGTCCTAAGGAAACAGCATCTTTATACCAGACTTGATCAAGTGTAAGGGAATCAAAATTGTTAGTAATAAGATTAAGCATAATGGAAGATTAACGAGAAGATACATCAGGAATCAATAAAAAGAAAATGAAATTTTTTAATGACAAAGAGAGATGAGAGAAGTATAGGAATTAAATTAGAAGTGTTAGTGCAGTACTAAAATAAGAATAATAGATTAAGGGATATATAGAACCTTCATGTATGAAAGAGAAAAAGTAGCACAGTAGTATCAAAGGAAGATAATCTCAAAGCAGAGAGAGAAGGCAAACAGAGAAGTAAATTTGAGGTTGAAAAAACTTTTGTGCATAGGGAAACAAAATAAATATACAAGTGTATGAAATACACATGAGTTTTTAAAAAGAAAATAGCAAAGATCTAAAAACTCGAATGACTCCTTTTTTGTAAATAATCTATACTGACTGTCATATTCTAACACTATTCACGTGGATGACATCAAGTCTTTTTTCCACAAAGGAAAAGAAAATATAACCATCAAAATCCTGTGGGAAAATACTTTTTTGGGTTTGAAAACTTTCATGTGTTGAGGGACATGAGGCTTTACACGAGCGCAAACATGAGCCAGGGGAGTGGAGGAGGGAGACCCAGATATGGTTGGGAGGTTGCACAAGTAGCCACCATGGACAGTTGGTTTAATATTTATTATTTTTCATTTTTCTTTTTGTTTTTTAATAACAAATATATTGGTGCATACCACAAATACAAAAACAAACCTGAAGTGGAGATAGGGCCAGATTATTGCAAAGTTAACCCATTCTTTTAAGAATTGCCCAGCCCCCCCAAAATATTAACACCAGAGACATCCATGTCACCAAAAGATTCCTATGCCTTTGATCCTCCCACCAGGTAACACTATCTTAACTTCTAAAACTAAAGATCATTTTCTCCTCTTTTTTTGAATTAGAATAATGAATTCCTATAATATGTGTCCCTTTGTGATTGACTACTTTCAGGTAACATTATCTTTGAGAAATTCAACTATGCTCTTAAAGGGAGGAGCATTTAATTTTTTTTTAATTCTATATAATCATACAATATTCCATTTTAAGAATATGTCATAAATGTACATTTTATTGTTGATTTAAATTAGAGTGTTCACCTTTATAGCTATTGTAGATAACGTGATAAAGAAACTTCTAGGTCATAACTTTGGGGAACACATTACACATTCATGTTATATTACTAGAAAAGCATTTCTAGGTCATAGCGTATGCATATATTTACCTTATTAGATGCCACATTTTTTCCCCAAATGTTTCTTGAACATCTTTTAACCATGAAAGGGAGACATAAAGACTTAAAGCATATTCATCTACGTGGTGAAAAACTCAGTGCCAAGATGTTGTAAACTCCTCAACTCGATCTATGAATTTAATGTAATCCCAGTTACATTTCTCCATGCTTTTGTAGAATTTGGCAAGGTGAACCTAAAATGTATACAAGTATAAAAGACTTATTTTTGTTTTTGTTGTATTTGCCTCTATGGTCTCAGTCACAGATCCATTGCTTAGACTCATGTCTAGAAGAGTATTTCGTATGGTTTTTGGCCAGGGCTGGGTTTGAACCCACCACCTCCAGCATATGGGGCTGGCGCCCTACTCCTTTGAGCCACAGGCACTGCCCTCGTATGTTTTCTTCTAGAATTTTTTGATTTGATGACTTACATATGGAAGTCTTTTAACTATATGGAATTAATTTTTGTATATAGTGAGAGTTAGGGGTCCTGTTTCATTCTTCTGCGTGTGCCTGTCCAGTTTTCCCAGCACCTTTTACTGAACATGGCTTCCTTTCACCATTGTATGTTGTTACTTGTTTTGTTAAAGATCAGCGAGTTTTAGGAAATAAATGGATTTATTATCTATTCTGTTCCATTGGTCCATGTCTCCACTTTTACATCAGTACCATGCTGTTTTGGTTACGATGACCCTGTAGTATAATTTGAAGTACTATAATACAATGCCTTTAGATTCATTCTTTTTGCTGAAGATTACTTTGGCTATTTAAAAAAAAAGTCAATAAATAATACATGCAGGCATGGATGCAGAGAGAAAGGAATGCTTATACAGGGAGACTGCAAATTACTATAACCTCTTTGGAAAACAGTATGGAGATTCCTCAAAGAAATAAATGTAGATTTAGCCACTGATCCAGCAATCCCACCATTGGGTTATCTGCCCAAAGAAAAGTATGTCATTTTATCAAAAAAGTCACCCACACTCAAATGTTTATTATAGCACAATTCTCAAATGTAAAGATGTGGAATGACCCTACAAACCCACTAATTCATGAGTGGATTAACAAAATGTGATATATTTATACCATGGAGTACTACTTAGCCATACAAGAGGACAAATTAATGCCTTTTAAACAATTCAGATAAAACTGGACACCATTAACCTAAGTGAAATATCCAAAGAATGGAAAAATGAACCCCATGTGTACTCACTATTAAATTAGAACTAACTGTTTAGCACACATGTGCACAGAGGGAAATAGAACTCAGCGATAATTAAGCAGGGGTGGGGGTTGGGCAGAAGATGAGGGAAGGGGTAAAACCCTACCTAACAAGTAAAGTGAACATTATCTGACTGATGGATATACTTATAGCCAGGACTCAAGCATTACAAAAGTGAATCTTTTTAATATTTTGAAATAAAAATAAATATATTCAATGAAATTTAACGGTGAGAAAAAAGTGAAATAAATGTAGACTTACCATTTGATCCTGCAATCCCAATACTAGGTATCTACCCAAAGCAAAAGATGTCATTTTATGAAAAAAACGCCTATACTATAATGTTTATGGAAGCACAAGTCACATTTGCAAACATGTGAAATCAACATAAGTGCACATAAATTCATGAATGGATTAAGAAGGTGTGGTGTACATACTATGGAATACTAATCAATAATAAAAAGGAATTAAATAATACCTTTTGCATCAACTTGGATGAAAACGGAGACCATTATTCTAAGCAAAGGATCTTGCGAGTGGAAAAACAATTACCACATGTACTCTCTAATAATTGGGAGCTAGACAATGTGCACACACAGGCTCAAAGAGAAATGAAGGGCATTGGAATCCACGGAAAGGGAGAATGGGAGGAGGTGAGGGGAAAAATCCTACTTATCAGGGGTAATGAACACTATTCTGGTGATGGGCACTCCTCGTTAATAGCCCTGACTTGAGCTATGGATAAATGTATTCATGAAATAAAAAGCTTCATATCCTCTTAATATTTTGAAATAAAAATAAAAGGGAAATGGTCTATTTCAATCTTAGTGTTAAGTGAAAGAGGAAAATATTAACTCTTAGAATTTCTGTATCCATCAGTCAGTTCTTAGAGCAGCCCAAATTTATACCTTAGCTGTCAAAAAAATTCAGCATTACTCAAAATTTAAAATACCCTAGGCTGGTGGTACCTGAACATCATATCATGCTAGAAAAGACTCAGAAACAACAGTCAGCAGAATCAGACCTACAGGACTTCAGATATTAGAACATTGCAATGAGTCTTGGCATCAGTATAGTATAATAAAATACAACATAGAAATAAATGAAGACATGGAAAATGAGGAAAGAGTAAGACGTTATGAAAATTTCCAAGGATATATGAAAAAATCATCAGAGTTTACAGAAGAACTATTGAACTAGAAGAGGGATCTGACAAAATTATCCACAATGGAAAACAGAGTTGAAAAGATAGAAAATATGAAATAAAGTCATGGAAGTGAGAATGGAAAGGACCGACAATCTACATCTAATAGGAGCTTTAAAAAAAATTAAAGGGAAGAAAACAAGTAGAGGGAACATTTGAATATATAAGAGGTAAGAAGTTTCCATAAGTGATAAAAAAGATGCCAGTCTGCAGATATAGGAATTCTAGTGAATCGTAAACAGAATATATAAAAACAGCTAAATAAGTTCCAATGAAGCTATGAACATTGATGAGAAAGCAAAGATACATACATTTAAGAAACAGCCATGGAAGAAAGGCAGATCCTGACAAAAGAGTGGCGGTGGGGCCGTGAGCCAACCGCTCAACAGAAATAACAGGGACCAGAAGACAGTGGATGGATGAGCAGAGAAGGTGGTGAATGCATCCTTACCTCTGAACAAACGCAGACTGTAAGCCCAATAATAGAAATGGCCTGTGCGGTTAAAACACTCCCCGCAATGATATCATGTAAGTTAAGGAGGCCGGCAGCAATAAAATACACAATGTTTTAAAGTGTTTATCTTGTGTAAAGGAAGGTAATGACATTGATTAATTTTAGACTTTAGTAACTTAATATACTATTTCTAAATGTTAAGAAAATAAATGTTATGGGCTCTGCATTGGTATCCTAGTGGCTAGGGCACCAGCCACATACACCAGAGCAGGTTTAATGCAGCCTGGGCCTGCCAAACAACAACTACAACAAAAAAAAATAGCTGGGTGTTGTGGTGGGCGCCTGTAGTCCCAGCTGCTTGGGAGACTGAGGCAAGGGAATCGCTTAAGCCCAAGAGTTTGAGGTTGCTGGAGCTGTGACGCCACGGCACTCTACCCAGGGTGACAGCTTGAGACTCTGTCTCAAAAAAAAAAAAAAAAAAAAAGTAGAAAACTTAGGCTAGGAATGGTGGCTCACACCTCTAATCCCAGTACTCTGGGAGGCTGAGGCAGGTGGATTGTCTGAGCTCAGAAGTCCAAGACCAGCCAGGTCAACAGCGAGATGCCACCTACACTAAAATTGGAAAAATTAGCGGGGCATTGTGGCCAGCACCTGTAGTCCCACATACCAGGGAGATCGAGGTGAGAAAATCACTTGAGCCTAGGAGTTTGAGGTTGCTGTGAGCTATGGCGCAACAGCACTCTACTTAGGGCAACAGAGTGAGACTGTGTCTCAAAAAGAAAAAAAAATTAAGAAAAGAAAATAATACACATTGGGAAAAAATATTTGTATTTGCTTCAGAATAAAATTGTATCTATAATACACAAAGAGCTTTTTAAACTCAATAATAAAAAGACAATCAACTCAAATTTTAAAATTTTGAAAGATTTTAAGACATATCACCAAAGGTGACATGTAATATCACTAAATACCCATAGCAATGGCTGAAATAAAAAAATAAAGACAATAGGAAGAGATGATGAGAATATGGAGTAAGAGGGACTATCATATCATGTTCATAAGAATGTGAAATAGGGTGGCACCTGTGGCTCATTGAGTAGGGTGACGGCCCCATATACCGAGGGTGGCGGGTTCAAACCCAGCCTGGGCCAAACTGCAAAACATAAAAATTGCCGGGCGTTGGGGCGGGTGCCTGTAGTCCCAGCTACTTGGGAGGTTGAGGCAAGAGAATCACCTAAGCCCAGGAATTGGAGGTTGCTGTGAGCTGTGTGACACCACGGCACTCTACCAAGGGTGATAAAGTGAGATTCTGTCTCTACAAAAAAAAAAAAAAAAAAAAAGAATGTGAAATAGTAAAGCTACTGTGGAAAATGTTTTAGCAGTTTTTATAAAGTTAAAAATCAAGGGTGGTGCTTGTGGCTCAAAGGAGTAGGGCACTGGCCCCATATACTGGAGGTGGTGGGTTCAAACCCAGCCCTTACCAAAAACTGAAAAAAAGAAACCCCCCCAAATCAATTACTATTTGATTTAGTAATAAAATAAAAAAATGAAACCATACATCCTTTTATGAAAATAAATACAGAAGACTTATTAATAAATCCAAAAGATTTGAAGCAACAGAAGTTTTGTTATATGAATATACATATGTGATGTATTCATGCATCAATGTACAACTAAACAATAGATGTGTTGAGCAAAAAGGTCAAATGCAAAAGGGTATATACTATGTGATTTCATCTGTATAAATTATAAAGCAGGAAAAATCAAACTTTGATGATTGAAATCAGAGCTTTGGTTGCACCTCGGGGTGGGAAGGGCACAAAGAAATTTTCAGCAAAGATGGAAAGAACTTGATGAATGTGTCCACTGGGAACATATCACTGAGCTGTACACTTGAGATAGATTCATTTTATTGTCTGTACATTGGACATCAACTTAAAAGAGATGAATAAGAAATGGTGATATAAGAAGAAATGTGAAAAAACATTAATCTAAATTTGTACTTTGGCAAATAACTTATAATTTATATTTTCAAAATTTGTTATTCTCATTATTTTTCAAGCCTGTTATTTAAGTTAATCCTTAGAGTTGCCCAATTGTGACATCACGTTTCTCAACTATACAATTATTGAGAATTAATTGCTCTTGATATACCTTTCCTTACAGGAAGCAATGATGAAAGAAGGGGGGTCAAAACCAACCAAGTACCATTCTTCCTCATATATCAAATATTATTTGTGTTCAAAGAAAAATGTAAAACGTTCTCTGAATATTTTGAATGCCTCTGATGGTGAGAACTGATAGCCCTGTCCAAGTTTCTTTGAGGCCATAATGGCCATTATGCCATGGAAATATCCACTACTGAAATGATTTTCTTACCTCTTTAAATGACATCGCTTTAGGTCAAATTTGGTGACGATTAAGAGGGACTTTGTTTTACTTCTATTTTTATTATACCCTTATTTCCTACTCCTGTATTTTTAAATGTCTAGTTAACAATTACTGTGTATGCATCTAGGGATGTCTGATTATACAATGAATATGACATGTTTAGGAGAAAGAAAGTTTGTTTTAAAAGTATATTAATGTTCAATGAAGATGTGGTGATATCGCTTTAGCTACAGGGATGAGAGTGACTTTGGATATATTTTGATTTATCTTTTCACAGTGTTAATTTTGATATGATGCTTTTTGTACATTCAGCATCATTAACAGAAGCCAGAGTAAATTAATATGCCTTTTATTTGCAGAAATGGCTCACTTTTAGCAGTAGGCATTGCCATGAAGCACATTTATATCATGCAACAGTTACAAACTCAATGGAATGATTTCACCACATCATTTCTGTCCTGCAGGCTTTCATCCTGGCTGCTGGGGATGTTAAAGTTGGACTCTACTTGCCAGTGTTTCCTCCTTTCGCTTTAGACTTATGTCAGTGAATATCTTCAAAGAGAAATATCTTTAGGTTGATGGCTAACCTTTAATCTTTCCAAGATAATTACAGAACATTTTCCCACTTTTCAAATTTATTGACTGAGGGATTTAGTAAAATATTAATTCTCTGAGAAATGCTAGGAGTGCGTTCCTGCATGAAAACACTAATCAAATATAATTTGTGGAAGAATAAATCCTAAAGATGAATTTATCAGTAAACTGAGAAGCTACATTATTGGACTCATTAGCCAATGGGATATTAAAGTCACTCAGTCAGATAGCAAGTTCAAGGGTGAAGCACAGACTGTTGCTTACTCACAGCTCACTGATGACGCAATGACTGTGACATCTGTTGCTGAAAGCAAAGAGCAAAGTCAGTATAATATATCCAAATTATATTAGTCTCAAAGGACCTAGTTCTATCATTAATTTTATTTTCCTACTACTAATAAAAAAGGTTGAAATAGTAAAGGCCTGGAATGGTATTGTTATTCCACATTATTTAAATGCTGATTCAATGTTCTAGAAACTGTGCTAAGAACTACACACATTACCTTATTTAGGTTCCCAAGATGAAGGAGTTGTTAAGTGTGAATATTTGGATTTAAACCCTAGTAGATTAAAAGAAAACCAATGTGCTCTGTACTGTGAGGTCTGACAATTATGTTCATGAACTTGCCCCTGTGTGCTTGCATTAACAGCACTGTACAAATAGCTCAGTAGGGTTACATAGCCTTGGTACATCAGTGTTTCACAGCTGTGTTCATGTCCTCATGTGGAATTGTCTTACTGTGTGGTGTTCATTTTTGTTTTACAGTTTTGTGTGACATAGTGAGAATGTCAGAATTTGAATTACAGCAATGAACAAATATTTGTAAATTTCTTGTTAAACTCGGCAAGAGTGGAAGTGAAATCAGGGATCTTAGTCCAAGTTTATGGGGATAATGCTATAAGGAAAACAGCAGTGTATGAAGGAATTAAAAGTTTTTCTGAGGGGAGAGAAAGTGTCACTGATAAGCAGAGGTCAGGGCAGCCAGAAATGAGCAGAACTCACAAAAACATTGCAAAAATGTGTTGAATTGTGTGTCAAAATTGTTAGCCAACTGTGAGAAGCATAGCAGAGTAAGTAAACATCTATAGAGAAATTGTTTGAAAATTCTGAGCTGAGATATTTAAAAATCTTGGCATGACAAATGCATGTGCAAAAATGGTACCAAAGGAGCTCACTGATGAACAAAAGCAATGGAGAGTTGAATTTCGCCAAGACGTTCTGGAGAGGCAGCATGATGTTTTGGGACATGTTATCACTGGTGATGAAACACAGTGTACCAATGTGACCCAGAAACAAAGCATCAAAGTGTACAATGGAAGTCAGCCAATTCTCCATGACCAAAAAAGTTCCCTCTATTCAAAGCAAGCATCAAAATAATGATATTGTTTTTGATATCAGAGGTATTAATCATTATGAACACACAAATTGGCCAACTGTTTAAGGAAGTTTAGTATTTGGATGTCCTGAAAAATATATGTGAAAAGTTAGATTTAAAAAACAACCTAAACTTTCTACCAACTCACAGCTCTTGTGTCACAACAATGCACCAGCTCACATAGCACTGTCTGTGAGGAAGTTTTTAGCCAGCAAATAAATAACTATATTGGAACACCCTCCCTACTCACCTAATCTGGCCCCTCTCTGTGAGTTTTTTTCTTTACCTGAAGATAAAAGAAATTTTGAAAGGAAGACATTTTAATGACATTCAGGACCTTAAGGGTAATATACCGGAAACTTTTATGTCCATTCCAGAAAGAGTTCCAAACTTGGTTTGAAGGGTGCACTATGTGAGCTGGTTTCAGTGCATAGCTTCCCAAAGGGGAGTACATCAAAGGTGACTGCAGTGATATTCAACTGTGAGACATATAACACTTTTTCTAAGACAAGTTTTTGAACTTAATTGTCAGACCCACATTTCATACTGCTTCAATAAGCCTCAGTGGGGATCCTTAAAACCCTGACTACAAGACATTAGTTTTAGAATAGAGTCAGGCTTCAATTAATAAATAGAAATAGAGAAGAAACTCCCTGACATAATGGAGCTGGTAGAAGATGGAGAGACCCCAGCTATAGAATTGAGAGAAGAGGGCAGCTACAGACAGGGTTGAGAACAGATGGAGCCAGAATGAAAAGATGAAAGGAATAGGATATCAAGGGCTTTGAATTTTGAGTTTTAACCATTACCATTGAAAATAAGGGTAGATGCCATGTTATATGAGTATTAGTAGTCTCTTTATGGAAAGTGGGCATTGGCGTTAATGTCCAGAGGAAGAGTCTTACTCAGGTTCATTCTTGACGAGGTACACAAGGCAAAGTCCAATTGCCTATGATGAGGGCAATCCTGGAGGCTCAGTCTCTGCACTCAGACAACTGAGGCTGGTGAGGGCATTTGTTTATGAGATGTTCTGGAAGAATATTTTACACATCTCTTTGAATATAATAAAAATGGAATGAGGGGTGGTGCCTGTGGCTCAAGGAGTAGGACATCAGCCCCATATGCCGGGAGTGGCAGGTTCAAACCCAGCCCCTGCCAAAATCTGCCAAAAAAAAAAAGGTATGAGGAATATAGAGACAATTTTAACTAAATATAAACCCAAATTAAAAAATTAAACAAAACAAAAATCTGTATCATGATATTTTATATCATTTTTCAAAGTTTTCTGTCATTTGTCAAAGATCTATTGAATGCCTAAAATGTGACCAGTACCGGGATCAAAGGTGCAGATGTAATGGTGGATAAGAATAGACATAGTCACAGGTCTTAAGGTCTTGGGAAGGGTTTTAATTTAGGGAATGGAAAGGAGATAGACATTAACCAAATAGCCATATGAATGATTGTATAATTATCAACTGTGACTGAGAAAAAGATCTATAAAAGCATGGAACAATTGCAATAACAAGACATGGATTATTCTGGGGTAAATCAAAAGCATCCCTAAGAAAGTTATGTTTCCTGTGAGATTTGAAGGATCAAAAATAGTTAATTATGAATAGTGGCTGTGAGGAGGGAAGGCACGACACAGTGAACCAAACAGAGGACATGACTATATGTAGACCCTGGAATAAGAGGGCCCATGACATCTTAGGCATGTAGGAGATGATTCTAGCTACAGCCTGTGTTTGAGGTGAGAATGGGGGCATAGAAAGAGGCCTGCTGCAGAGCCTGACATAGGGCATGTTGAGGGTTTTGGTCTTTTTCACGAACAGGAATTGAAAGTCAGTACAGGCTTTTAGAAAAAACTGATCTGATTACATTTGCATTTTAAAAAGTTAACTCTGCCTTATAGAATGTAGGATGCCAGTGTTGGAGGCCTGGGGACTAATTAGAAGAATGTTGCCTGGCCTGGGCCAAAGATGATAGTGACTTAGGCTTCGGAGAGGGCAGAAATGATGGAGATAATTGGATAATTTGAAATATGTCAATAAGAACTGGCATTCTGAATTCCATTAAAATTCTTGCAAGTAATTTCTATATCACTTCAGCATTTGAAATATTAATAATTTGAACTTTTCATATAAGGATATTTTTTCTTGCTTATTTAGATAGTTTCTCCATCTTAATACTAAGATTTAATTGTAGAGTCTACATAAAATCAAATTAAAGCTTCATTGTTTCACTTATGATAAAGTCAATTATATTTGTAGCACAAATATTTCTTGATTTTTCTTTTTGCGGTTCTATTTTTGCTCACATTCAAATTTTCCTAATATTCATTCCCTCTACATCTTTTATGGCATAATTGACACAATCGCTGTATCATATTAGAGAGTAAAAATTTCATTTAAATGAAATGTGGCCAACTTTGTTGAAGAAATATTTCTATACCCCTTAAACTGCTCTTCCAAAAATAATAAATGTTTTGCTGAAGAATATTGTCTCTCCTTTTCTTGTCATTGCTTTCTTTTTCATTTTACTGCAACATTTAACACTTCATGGCCCATGCAATTTTGCTCCTGTATCTAGTATGGAGATAGAGTGTGCATGGCTCTGTCTGTATTTGGATGACTACTGCTCCATTTAGCTAGCTGCAGACCTTTGGCTCATTTAGAAAACATTTCACCATCCAGGCAGATAGATAATGATAGAACAAAAAGGCTTTTGGAGATATTTCTTTAAAACTCCTAAGAAATTTCTCAGAAATCTAGTTACATAAGATCTAGATAATTTTCTTACAGTATAAGATAGTAATAAAATATTTTCATGCACGCCTGATAACCTGATAAGGATGAAAGACCAAGGATGTACAGTCATAGGTGTCATGTTCTGGTAGAGACTAGGCCACTTTCTAGTGTGTGAAGTTGAGCAAATCACTCAACATTTGGCCCCTATTTCTTCATTGGTTGACGAGTACAATACCACCCTTCTTCCTCACAGGGTTGTTTAGTAAAGAAAATCATAAGACTATAAAGCAGGGCTTAAAACTGGGATTCCTTAATTAACATGCATTTTGGAACTTCAAGGGGTTCATGATATTTTATGCAAAATGGTGAGTTTTTATGCATTTTTCTTTATACAGAATGAATAAAATTCTTAAATTAGTTACTGATCACTTCCATGAAATATTAACAACTATTCCATGAAATATCATTACTGAGAGATGGCTGGTATGTAAGGAGAGCAACTCTGGAGACAAACGTACCCTGAAATGAGCCTGGGCAGGTCACACGTGTAGAAATCCGGTTCCTTCATTCTTAAAATAAAATGTGCAATTCTTTGGATAAATACAAGGACGATAGTATATGAACTCAATGGGTACTAGCTCCTTTATTTCTCCCTTAGTATGTATTTCAATAAGCTTGTAATATTAACAATTTAGCAGAGGCGAGATTTTTTACATAGTATGTGTTTTTTGAAGTAAGAGCATTCTCCCACATGAATAAAATAATGTCAGTTTCCTTTTTTGATTGAACATTTAACAGTCTGTTTAGCTTTGTTCAAATCCTGTTGGATTTGTTTTTATTAATTAATCTTTCTATGTTTTATTTGTTCAGTATCATATGAGTGTCTGTCACTCATATTTAATCTTATCCTTTCAAAAATAGCTTCTTACATTAAGGTGCTTTCCATTTTTATTGAATAAATGAAATTATGAAATGCATTTGTATTGAGTATATTAAATTATAAATTATAAGCTCTTTTGTAATGGAAGTAATCTTTATATTCTAAAATTTAATATGAATGACAGCACATTCCTTAAATTAAAAGCAAGCACACAGATGGATGAATCCAACCAGCTTCTAGCCAAGGGCATTGTTTTTACTTGTTTTCTACAAAATGTATTTCTTGACATCCAAGTATACAAGATCAGCAATTTCTCACACATTCTCTCTTCCCTGCCCCCTCTCTCTTTATCTTTCTCTCTGTTTTCCTCTCTCACTCTTTTTCTCTCCATATATTATTCCTTACTATTATATTAGCATACATATATTCTATTGTACATCATATAAAAACAGAATTATATATCAGCTTCTGTGAAGTCCATTTATGTATTATCAGTACTTATGATTTTCTGCTTTTCTCAATATTCTCTCTTGAAACTCATCCCAACCAGGCTCTTGCTTGGTTGTTACACTTCAATGAAACACCTTTTATCAAGGACCTCAATGACTTGCACATGGCTAACGCCATTGGCCAAGTCCCAGCCCTCAACCTAGTTGACCAATCAGTAGTATTCGAGATGGGAGACCTCTCCTTATTGAGACATTTTTTTAATTCCATTTTTTCATTCCTGCCTCCTCACCTCCAAGAACTCTTCCTCTATCAATTACTTTCCATCTTCCTGAGCTGGGCATGTTGAGCAGTCTCAGGCTCAGGATTCTAATTACTAGGTTTTTCCTACATTCACTCCTTTGATAGTATCATTTGGTTCAAAGGCTCGATATACCAAGCATGTATCTATGTCTTCAAAATCTCCATCTACTTGATTATCTGTAAGTATTACAAATTTATTTATCCAGCTGCCTAATTAATATCTCCATTCTAATACTGGTAACAAATTTAACATCTCTCAAACTGAATTGATTTCTTTGTCACTGAGGACATAAGTTGGAGTGATCCTTTCTTGCTTTTGTGTTTGTTTTTGAGGCAGAGTCTAACTCTGTTGCCCTGGGTAGAATACTGTGGCATCATACCTCAGAGCAACCTCAAACTCCTGGGCTTGAGCAATACTCCTACTTCAGTCTCCTGAGGAGCTAGGACTACAAGTGCCTGCAACATTGCCTGGCTAGTTTTTCTATTTTTAGTATAGACTGGGTCTTGCTTTTGAGTAGGCTGGTCTCGAAGTTCTGAGCTCAAGTGATTCACCCAGCTCGACCTGTTAGAGTGCGAGGATTACAGGCATGATCCACAGTGCTTGGCCACTTGGAGTGATTCTTGATACGTCTATTGCTCTCATATATTCCACATACAAATTGAATAGCAAATTCCAACTATTTACTCACTGCCTTCAAGGATTCTACCTTTGCCTAAACTTTCTTTCTATTTCACCTAGACTGTATAGTTTCCTACCTGATTTCCTTTCTTCTTTTCAAACCTTATTAAAATATATTTTCAACTCATTTGTAAAAGGAATTCTTTTAAACATATCAGGTCACATTGCTTCTCTGTTGGGAACCCTTCAAAGATGAGCCATCCTCTCTGTAGCATTGTGCTCTCTGCTGCCCTATAAATATTATGACCTGGAATCATCTGTCATGACCTTTATGACTATGTACTAACAAGATTTCATTGCTCCCCCATTGATTAAAAGCCACTGACTTTGTATCCAGCTACAAGAGTAAGTCTGAACTTGTCTACAATAAACAGCAAGTTTATTTACATGGCCACTGTGATTACATCAGTGAGTACAGGGCTCAGTCCTATTGCTTGTGACATTTTCAAGGTGATAATGCTTATTTCAGATTGAAGTTGAAAACACTGCTGGAAATTTAGTCACCCAGTATTCTGCTGCATGACATGGCTGGTGTTATGAAGTCTGCTACCACTTGTGCCTTTTATACAAGCCCTGGAAATATAGCCAAATGATGAAATTAGAAAATGAAAAACACAAACAAATAAAACTAGAATCCTGGAATGAGCCAGTGCCCTTATTAAACTGAACTTGAACTTTTAGTTCCTTGAAGAAATGAGTCTCTCTGAACACTTAAGCCAATATCACATTATTTTAGGTTTTGTTGTTGTTGTTACTGTTTTTGTGTTATATGCTTTTTAAGAAATCCTAATAAAACATGCTCTTGTTAATTTCAGACTATTCCAGGACATGGAACTATTGTAATAGGCAATTAGGATCCAACTTTATTCCTCAACCAGCATCTTCATGAGAAACAAAACAAAACAACCACCAGCAAAAACCAAGCACATAAAAAACAGTAAAATACACCTCAGAGATTTGATTATACAAGATCCTACTAATTTTAAGGCTATTTGTAAGAATAAAAGAGAAGGAAGAAGTGAGAGAGATGGAGAGAGACAGACAGAGGGGGAAGGAAAAGGAGAGAATAGGAGAGGAGACAAAAGAAAATAGAGAATTCTCAAAAGAGCATAATCTACATAAATTTGAATTTGTTCAAAATAAAGAAAGAAAACTACAGCCGAGGTCTAAATCCACACACACACACACAAACATTTGCATTTTCTTTTTACAGAAAAAATGTTTTCAGGGAACAAAGATCAGAAACTTAATGCACAACCAATTTTGTTTGCTTTTTATAGAAATAATCATACACATTGTATAATAGATACAGATACTACTCAACTTATGGTTGGTTCATCTTCCTGTAATGCCATTATAAATGGAAATCATCATAAGCCAATCATGCCCTAATACACCTACTTGACGTCACAGTGGGATCACTACTGAGCACATAGGGCTTTCACATTATTGAAAAGTCAAAAAATCATGAGTTGAGCCATTGTGGGAATTGACTGTGCTAAAACCCAGACCTAGTTGTTTTAGTCCCCTGGAGAAAAATAACATCTGAAATTCTTAGCATAGTTGAGATACCAAAACACATATAACTTACATTCATTTAGAGCCTGGTGTAGTCTGTCTTTAGTTAAAGCCGGGGTTTGCAGAGCTGTGTGACCAGGCTATTGGATAGTCCTGAATTAAAATGACCGAACTCATTCTTTTTGGTTGTCTTTAATATAATATACATAATATAAAATTTACTGTCTCCACTGTTTCTAAGTGTACAATTGAATGTCATTAAGTACGTCCACATCATTGTGTGTAATGATCACCACCAGCCATCTCCAGGACTCGACTTGCAAAACTGAAAACTCTTCATCTATTGAACAATAACATCCCATTCCCACCTTCTCTCTGTCCCTAGCTACAGAACATATTTTTAAACACATTGAGTGGTAGCGTAAGAGAAAAGATGTGTGTGTGTGTGTGTGTGTGTGTGCATATTTATACACGTATGCTTATATACATACACACAGATAAATAATATATGCATTTATATATATATATCCAATTGTGGAATAATTAAGTAGATGTAATCAATTTGCCCAATAAGCATTAGCATATAAACATTACTTCACCCTGTTTATGTAAAAATAAAAACAGGTGTAAAAGGGGAGGGAGAGAGAAAGTACAATAGGATTAGAATGGTGTTTAATATTAGCATTGGTTTGGGTAGTGAGAAATTTTTACTTTCTTTTTTGTAAGATGCTTTACTGAGAAGATTTTTCTTTTTTGGGATAGCAGGTATTATTTTTACAACTGGAATAAACCTATTTTTAAAAGAAAGCAATCTTGTCATGTATTCTTCATCATTTTAGATCTTAGGATAGTAGTCAGTAAAAAACAAAAATGTTCAAAATGACAACCCATCTCCAGCAGCACGGGAGTCCAGTGTTGAAGGGAAATAGGAGCTATATCCAAATAAAATTGAATGTAATTTGGGCAAAGTTGTCTGAGTAATTATTATAAGTTTAATCGGAATTCAGAGAAGAGAAAAGTGAGGGTAGAATAGAGCATTCAAACTGAGGTTCATGCAAGAAGTGGGGTTTTATCTCAGGATAATTGATTCTGCAACCTCATAGGAAAACATACAAGTTCATAGGCTGAGTATTACAATCATCTCAGAGAGATGGTATTAGGATTTGTGATTTAATTTGGGTCAACTATAAAGTATATGATTAATTCTTGTTGATATAATGAATGGAAGGATTTTTCAGTGCATAAATCACACGAGTGGATATTTAGGCAGGAGCTTGAATAATAACATGTCTGATGTTGTTGGCAAAAAATGGGAACACATCATTCCACTCTCAGGCTTGTTACAAGCTGATATTTGGGGAAAAGTGCCAGGTATTTAATTATCATCATCTTATTACATTAAACTCCATTTATTTTTGTAGCTGTCAATCTTGTAGCATACATAATCTCAATATTGGGATATTAAATTCCCTTGAAACCTTCATCATTTATGTTTATTCTCTTAGCTGTTTGTTTTTCGTCTTGTCTTCTCTGTGTTGTAAAGAGATAAGGTGAAAGAGATTTATGTCCCACTAAATTTCAGCATCTGCTCTCTCCTCCTATGGTCTTGTTGCTCTATCATAGGACTGCCACTGAAAAATTGCTCCTGTCTGCAAGAAAGATTGCTTAGCAATGTGATCCAGTATATTTTTCTTGTTCTTGAGTGAGCATCTTTCTAGTAACCATATTACATAAATGTGTTTATGGTAACATAATGAAGAGTTCATGAAACTACCATTAATTAGCAGAATATTTAATATGGGCCTGGTAAAGGGGACCTTCTTTTTCTTTTCTACCGGTTCTCTGGGATACTTTTTCTAAGGTTACATCTAACTGACAATAAATGAATTCTTAAGAAATGTCTGCATAAAACTCTGCACAAAATTGTTAGCATTTTAACTGGTAAGCCCAGGCCACAAGGCACAGGTTAATGTACCCCAGTCTTTATAAATACACGGTGTACATAAAATAAGAACTTTCAAACTTTCTTACCAGAGCAAGAGTGGCAAGTTTAGTAAGGAGACATGAAATTCTTGACTCTTGGTGGAAAGACAAATGTAATTTTTTTCATAGATGGCAAATGATCTTACTAAATGTTAGAAGGTGGGTACCTTCTAATGTGAAATCTCTATATAGCTTCTGATTTTTTTTTTTTTTGAGACAGAGCCTCAAGCTGTCACCCTGGATAGAGTGCTGTGGCATCACAGCTCACAACAACCTCCAATTCCTGGGCTCAAGCGAGTCTCCTGCCTCCGCGTCCCAAGTAGCTGGGACTACAGGCGCCCACCACAACGCCCGGCCATTTTTGGTTGCAGCCATTGTTGTTTGGTGGTCCCGGGCTGGATTCGAACCCGCCAGCTCAGGTGTATGTGGCTGGCGCCTTAGCCCGCTGAGCCACAGTCGCCGAGCCTCTATATAGCTTCTTATGTGGAATCTCTATATACTGAAGGCTGTAACTGATGATCCCTTGGAGAGCAAGGCACTTGTTGGATTGAGATCAGTTGGTTTTCTGAGCAGAGGTAGGTGTTGTATGCAGAGGACACGCTGTCATTCTGAGGATCCCTACACAGCTTCCGCCAGCCACTTTGCCTTTGGCATACCACTGCACCCACACCCTGGCAGAGGGGAGTTCAAGTAAGTACATATGGTCATTAATGTAATCTCACTATTCAGTATTCATTCATCTGTCTTTTCTTAAACCTATTAGTAGATTGGGTAAATATGCAAAAGTAGAGCATAAAGTATAAAAATGCTGCACAAAAGTGAATCCAACAAACATAACCAGAGTAAAGAGGTGGGCAAATAATTAGCTTTCTCCTTCTAGGGAAGTGCAGTGTAAAACAGCCCCAAATGAGGCCAGGGCATAGTTTCAAGCACATAGTATATTAGAAGAAAGGATAAATGAATGGGTGCTATTAGCTTTATGCCTTAGAGCATAAACAGCAAATAATTTTCTATTCTTCAAGTCCAAGACATTTTCTTTTTATATGTCAAGTATACTGTAATGGTTCTTAGCCAGGGGCCATCCTATTAAAAACACATAGCAAGATTTTGGCAAATTGCCTGTCATAGGAGTCAGTTAGGATTGAACGGCTAGGAATTTTTGAAGAAGCCAGTTTATGGAATGAAAAATTTGCCAATTATTCTGATACCCACCTTCTGTTCCTTCAGCCACCCAGGTAAGAGAGCTGATTTAAAAGGGGTAGCTCAAACAAAATTATATTTTTAGGAATAAACTACAATTTAAAAAACAAACAAAAATAAGGGACTACTTTTCTTTTGGCTGAGTTTGGTTATTGCTCCTTCAGAGCACTTACAGCACTGATTTGACATTTTTGATTATCAGTCTGCAACTTATGCTAGGCTGCAACTTAGGCTGCGGGTGTTCAACACACATGGAAAACTCGGATCCATTAATGTGCTAAACAGGCTTGATAAAACCTTTCATGAAACCCCTTGTAACACATTTACTTCTGAGAATAAAAAGTTGACATAACACTGTTTATGCCTTAGCTTGAAAATGCTTAACCCCTTAAGAGGTAGCATTTATATGTGCAGAGGTCAGAGAATTCATTAGTAAGTTTACTGTTCCTGGTATACTTGATAGTTATCAACATAAACAGTTTATAAAATGCAGTTTTAAAAAGTGGCACTTTCAACATACAGCATAGTTTTTGTTATTAATCAAAACACATACAGAGTTTTCTGTGTTAATCTTTAGCAATTAATGACTTTTCACTTTTACACCTTTTTCAGTCAATCAACATGCTGTACATAGAGAATTGATTTTTTTTCTTTTAATAGTTACTTTAATTTCTTTTTTTTTCTTTTTTCTTATTTTTATTGAATCATAGCTGTGTACAATAATTCAGTCATGGGGTACAGTGTGTGGGCTTCACATACAATCTGAGATATTTTCATCCACCTGATTGACATACCATTCATGAGATTTTCTCATTTACTAAGTAAAAACATTTTTGATCCGTGTTTAGAAGCTTTCTCCTGACCCTTCAAATATGCACCACAAGTGTGATCTCGCCCTTAATCCTCTCTCCCCCACCTTCTCCCTCCCCTTCCCTCCCTCTCCCCTTTCCCCATCTTCTTGTGCAATAAATGGGTTCTAGCCTTCACCTAAAAGATAAAAATTTGCTTCATGTTAGGGATGTATACATTGGATACTTTTTCTTCCATTCTAGAGATACTTTGCTAAGGAGATGCTTTCTTCACTTAGCTATCTGGTACCTGAACTGGGGTGGCTGACAGTTGGTGCTGGCTCTGGCTTGGGGGGTGGCTGGAGCTAGCTGGGGCTGTGGACCTAGGCAGTGACACACGGTCCGTCTGTGTGGCTGAGGTTTCTCAAGGCATGGGGGCTGGGTTTCCTGATGGATGGAAGCCTCGAGGCTCAAGGCCTCTTATGACACAGCCTCCTAAATCCCAAAACACCAATTATCCTACATATTATCAGTTAAATAAGTCACAAAGACCAACCCAGACTCAAGGAGGGAGGGAATCATCCTCCACCTTCCATTGGGAGAAAAAGAAAAGAGTTGAAGGCCACCATTAATGGCTGGTGATGGGATCACATTAGAATAGCATTTATTTAATAGCAATGTATACATTTCCTCAGGTTCTGGTGGTGTAAAGTGCAAATACTAATAAATGGTTCCATGTAAAAAGACTTCATTCCAGGTGACACGGCCTTTATTTTAAACAAAACCTCTTTTGGAATTCATCCTAGTCATTTGATAGTTGGAAACTCTAAAAGTGGCATGACTGTAATCTCAAAATATCTAGAAAGATGTCAGTCCTCTGAGTCATTGTGTAAACTAGTTTGTCAGGAGAGTTCGAAGAAATCATAGATCTTACAGCGACGATGGACTCTAAGAGATTGCAACATCATTATCACCTTCCTAAAAGATTTATTGAGCATCTCTTAGGTGCCAGGCCCTGGGAACAGAGAGGAGCATGTGACTGATTCTTGCCTGTGAGACACAGTTGAGGAAATAGAACTCAGAAATAAGAGATAAGTAGAAACCCATAGAATGCAGACTGGCAAATAAAAGCACAGGTGATAGGAACACAAGAAGTGATTGATACAGGTTGTTGGGGCTTGGTTAGGGGCTGGGAAAGGCTGTACAGAGACAGAATTTTATTACACTGAAGAGATAAAATCCAGAGTGTTGGCCATTACCGACCCAGTCCCTCTGGGATCTGGATCCCCGCTTCCTCTCTGATTCTCCTCACTACCTCTGTTTTCCTTACTCCCTGGCCTTCTTCCTTATTACAAGGCATTTCAAGATCTTTGCATTTATTCTTTTCTCTGCCTGGAATGTTCTTTCCCCAGCTGTTTCCCATGGTTTATTTTCTCACGTCCCTCAGGTCTCTGGTCAGCTGTGCCCTCTTCCAGCCTTCCTCTCCCTCAGCACTGTATATCTCTGGGAAGGCAGCGGCAATGCCTACCTTGTTCATTATTGTATTTTGAGCACCCAGAATGGTACCTGATAAAAAGCTGGTGCCCGTTAAAATATGGTCATATATATGAATGAATAAATGAATGCTTAACCTTGATACAGAGAATCCATTCAGTTGCTGTAACAAAATACTGTCAACTGGGTAGCTTATAAACAATCGAAATTTGTTTTCCACAGTTCTAGAAACTGGGAAGTTTAAGATCAAGGCACCAGTAAATCAGACGTCTGGTGAGGGCCTATTTCCTGGTTCATAGATGGCACCTGCTTGCTGTGTTTTCACATGGAAAAAGGGTCTAGGCAGCCCTGCGGGGCTTCTTTTATAACGGCACTAATCTCATTATGGAGTCTTTGCCCTCATGACCTACTCACCTTCCAGAGGCCTTGCCACCTAATATTATCACATTGGTGATTAATTTTCAACATCTGAAGTTTACAGGGATATAAATATTTAGACCATAGCACAGGGGTAGGAATTAGCAGAGTGGGGAATAGATGACACTGCTGGATACTTGCAAGGTGGAATGAAAGAGAAGCAAAAAGGTATATGATTTATTCATAGATTATCTAATTCAACACCCTCGTATCAGGGGTCCTCATTTTGCAACTTTGAGTCCTTGAAACCATTTTGTGTGTGATAATTACTGTAGTGGGGCTTGTGTAGGAATTGATTCATTTCAACTAGAACAGCTAGATCATGAATGGTGGCAGTTATTGGAGAACTTGCCATTCATGAAAAATCTTCTGTACTATACCATTTCTTTGTCTTTGCTCCTATTTGTATTTCTATCTGGAATATCCTGGATTTTGTCTTAATCTATTAAAATTTCACATGAATGTTCCAAAAACTTAGTGACTTAAAATAAGAATTTATTATTCCTCACAGTTTTGTTGTGTTGGCCAGATTCAATTGAGTGGTTCTTCTGTTCAATGTGGTGTCAGCATCTCTTCTAAAGCAGATGTTTTCATTTTCAGAGCTTGGTTGGTACTAGAATGTCCAAGAATGCTTCACTTTCAAGCCTTCTGTTAGCGATAGCCCATTTGTTCTTTTCTATTAATACCTAATTTCCTTCGGTATTTAGACCAGACTCCCTATAGCATGGTGGCTGGGTTCTGAGTGCTAGAAAATGGACTTCTCTTGATCCCTAGGCCTGGAACTGGTACAGCATCACTTTCACCACATTTTATTGGTCAAAGTGAGTTATGGGGCAGCCCAAATTCAAAGGGAGGGGAATTAAAACCACTTCTTCTTTTTTTTTTTTTGAGACAGAGTCTCACTATGTCACCCTCAGTAGAGTGCTGTGGTGTCACAGCTCACAGCAACCTCCAAATCTTGGGCATAAGCGATTCTCTTGCCTCAGCCTCCCAAGTAGCTGGGACTTCAGGTGCCCACCACAACGCCCGGCTATTTTTTTGTTGTAGTTGTCATTGTTTAGCAGGCCTGGGCCAGGTTCGAACCTGCCAGTCCCAGTGTATGTGGCCGGGGCCCTAACCACAGCTATGGGCACCCAACTTTAGACACCACTTCTTAAGGGATAGCTGGCATGCACATGCAGATGAGAGGAATGATCAGTGGTGATATTTGCAGACAATGTTTTGATATTCATTAGTATTATCTTTTCAATGAGAAGTAGGTATTACTAGTACAGTCTCAAGCCTTTGAGTATTATTTGAACTCTTTGGTTTTGAATTATTGTTTATAAGAGAAAATGGCTGTGAATCTTTCGAGCTTAACTGAGCAGCAGCTAAAGATGATTGTATTGCCTTTATTTTGATGATGCTCCCCTTGTCTTCTGCTCTGGGATTTATGTTGTGTATGCATCTCTGGGTTTAGTACAGGTTTAAGCCAAAGGAATCTCAAGGGTGGTCCTCAACTCTTCTCTGTTCTCAATGTAAACTAGAGCAAGTGACTCCAAGAGGAGAACAAGCAAACACAGGGAAACAAAGCAAAAGGAAGGGCCAAGAAGCAAAAAGGAAACAAGCCTGTTGCTCTGGGTGGATAGGGGAATGTTAACAGATGGCAGAAGGAAGCTTGCATTCTCCACTGCTGTTTGGCTTCCCTGTTCTCTGTCCTAACCAGTTCTCTGATTCCATTCTTGCCTCTCACAATTCATTTCCCACACAGTAAGCACAGGGATCTTTTAAAAATGTAAATCAGATCGTGCTACTCCCCAGCTAAAAACACCCCAAGGGATTTCCATTGTATTTGTAGTAAAATCCAGATTCCTTATCATAAATTGGCTTCCATTCCTGCCCCTTCAGCTCTCCCTTCCCTCTTTATGTTTCAGCCACATTTTATTTCTTTCTGTTCTAGAGCCCTCTAGGTTCATTCCGCCAAGTTCATCTCATCTTAGGGGCTTTGTACTTGCTGCTCTCTCTCTCTGGAACACTCTGCCCCAACATCTCTGTGTGTCTGGCTCTTCATTTAACCCTCAGCCCAGATGACCTCAGAGGGACTTTTTGTGGCCTTCCTCCCTGTTCTGTTTTTTTCTAGCACTGAACTTTCTCAATTTTCACATGTATAAAGTAGGATTAATAATAACAGCTCACATTTCATAGAGTAGTCTAAATTAGTTGATATTTAGGAGAGTATCTAGTACATGATGTGCTCTCAAATATCAGATTTATTATTATACCGCTTTTTACTACCTGAAATTGTCCTGCTTAACTGTATGCTATTTTCTTCTCTTCACCCTAGAGCGCTAGATTATCAGCTCTCTGCCAACAAGGACTGCCGTTGCCCACCTTGTTCACGTCTCACCTGCATTCCCAGTGTGTTGTCATATCCCGTAGATCTTAACAAGTGCTCATAAACTCAATCAGTGAAAGGCAGGAACGATCATGATGAATAAGCTGTAAAAAATAATGGAAATTATTGAAATTAGAGCTTAAGAAAGTTGACTAGGTTATAAAGGATTGTTGAGTTGTTCAAAAATGGGTGTAGAAATTTTGATCTGGAAGAATTCTGTTCCAGGACATCAAAAGAGCCTGGGGATAATTTATTGTTAATTTTTATTTTTACAGAATTTTGAAGAGGGTGAAAAGTTAGAATTATGAAGACAGGTCCATACAATTCTGATTTTCAAGAGTGAGAAATATGGATTTAAAAACTATAGAGTAGGAGCTTAATGCTGCTTGTGGGTAGAGTCTCAGGATGGATTGTCAAAAGATTGGTTTGTGAATGCTTAGAATGGTATTATTAAATGGGAAAATGGAACACCCTTAGGGAAAAAAGGCCTGGAGGAATGAATTGATTTTTTTCCAGGTCACCACTGAGTTTTGTAGCAGAACCAAGATGAGAATAAAGACTTTCCAATTCCAGACCAGCATTCTTTCTGTTCCAAAAGTGTTTTCAATCTGGGATCTTAAAGTCCCCCAAATTCAATGTGAAATAGAACCTTTTGTGTGTGTGTTTCATTTTGAAGATAATCTAAAAAAAAGAAGTCCCTTTTGAAAATAGTTTCTCAGTTGGAGTACATTGATCTCTGGGAGTTCAAGGACGTATTCTCTGGGAGCCATGAGATTTAATTCTCCCTCTCATCACTTTAAAAGAGTGCAGTACTCTAGTTTCAAAAACTTGTCACCATGATATTTTACCAATTTATTTGATTAACTGAATGCTGCCTTTTCTCTATCAACAGAAAACAGCGTAATGTTCTTCCATTGGACCTGCGCTGTCCCCAATATGGTAGCCCCTACCCATATATGTCAAATATGACTCCTTAAAATTATTATGTACTAAAGTCTAATGCAGTATATTTTATGTAGTTTAATACATCAAAAATATTATTTCAACAGATACTTAAAACATGAGCTATTTTTCATATTAAGCCTTTGAAACCCAATGTGTGTGTGTGTACACATACATATCTGTGGATTCAGTACAGCAGATTCCATATCTGGATTTAACCAACCTCAGGTTGAAAATACTTTTATAAATAAATAGTGACACAATAAAAATAATGGAAAGTTTAATATAGTAAAACAACTATTTACACAGCATTCATAATAGGTATTATAAGTTATCCAGACTTGATTTGAAGTATATGGGAAGATGTGTATAGGTTATATGAAAATATTATGCCATATTATATGTAGAAATTGAGCAGCTGCGGATTTTAGTACCCATAGGTCGTTCTAGAACCCATCCCCTACAGACACATATGCATATATATATATAATCAGTACTACTATAATTGTGAACAAACTTTTATCTTTTAGATCATTTAAGAAAAAGAAAAACAAACGTTTTTGTTTTAGTATACGTGTTCTTTCTGGAGCTCTTTCTGTACGAAGGCCTGACAATTAAGTTCTTGAACTCATCCTAGAAAAAGTGCTACATACCTCCCTGCTGAATGTCTTTCTGATCACCTTCAAGGTATTTCCCTGGGGAAGCTAAGCATCGATGCCAGTCCACCCTTCAAAGCAATTTTGGAACTCTTTTTCTGGAATGACCATTAGAGCTGTCATTGTATAGCACACAAAAACATGCAACAACAATAATGAATGTCACTCAGCAAGATACTGCCACATGTCACCACCAACGCCGAACGCCGCTGTGACACACGGATATACCAAGGTTATGAAACCTTACCGAGTTGTCTGTACAAGGCTGGCAACATAAGCACTTTGTGGGCAGGTTTGCGAACTTATTTGTCAGACCGCTTAGGTCTTAGCTCTGACCTAGTATTATTTTCTTTCTCTCTAAAGAATTTCTTTTAACATTTCTTGCTGGGCAGGTCTGCTGCCAACAGATTTTCTCAATTTTTGTCTGTCTGGGGAAGACTTTGTTTCTTTTTTCCAAAACAAAATTGTTTTTTTTGAGACAAAGTCTCACTTGCCCAGGGTAGAGTGTGGTGGCGTCACAGCTCACAGCAACCTCAAACTCTTGGGCTCAAGCAATTCTCTTGCTTCAGCTTCCCAAGTAGCTGGGACTACAGGTGCCCGCCACAATGCCTGGTGATTTTTTTGTTGCAGTTGTCATTGTTGTTTAGCTGACCCAGGCCGGGTTTGAACCTGCCACCCTTGGTGCATGTGGCCAGCGCCGTAACCACTATGCTGCAGGTGCCAAGCCTTTTTTTCAGTTTTGAAGGTAATTTCACAGGGTACAAAATTCTAGGTCAGTGGGAATTTTTGAACACTAAATATTTCTTTTCACTCTCTCCTAGCTTGCACAATTTCTGAGAAGTTGGGTATATATTTTTTTCTGTGTTTCTCTGTAGCTAATTCGCTTTTCCTTCTGGTTTCTTTCAGGAGTTTTTCTTTCTGTTTGATTTTTCATGATAACGATGTGCCTTGGTAGAGTTTTGCTGGCATTTATTCTGCGCAGTGTTCTCTAAGCTTCCTGGATTTGTGGTGTGGGGTCTGAGGTTAATTTGGGGAAATTCTCAGTATTGTTTCAGATATTTCCTTTGTTCGTCTTCACCTAGTATGCCCCCCACGCGCACGTTAAACCCTGTGTGGCTGTCCCACAGTTGTTGGATAGTTGGTGTGTTTGACAATTTGCTCTCTTTGCTTGTCGGCTTTGAAGGTTTCCTTGTACATCCTCCAGCTCAGATGCTCTGTCCTCAGCTGTGCCCGGTCTACTAGGAAGCCCATGACAGGCATTCTTCATTTCCATTGCAGTGTGATACTGAGCATCTTCTCGTTTTTCCTTAGGATTTCCATCTCCAGTTACCTTGCTCATCTCATCTTGCATGCCGACTGTGCCTTCGAATCCATAGCAAATTAATCATATTTGTTTTAAATTCCCTTCTGATAACTCCAACATTTTTGTCACGTCATGCTCACTCTGTCTCTTCAAACTGTCTTTTTTTGCCTTTTAGTATGCCTTGTAATTTATCTTTTCTTTTTGCTGGATAGACATGAATACTGGGTAAAAGGAACGGCTGTCCGTAGCCTTCCTAGCCATCGAGTGAGAGGGTGTGTGGAAGGAAGCCCTCTGGTGAGGTTGCGCTCTCGGGGAGCTGGGCCTCCGGACTGTGCACTTCCCTCGCGTTTCTCAGGGCTTTTTCCTCCTGCTCTGAGACGCGGCGGCTACGGGGTTGTCTTCTCCCACGTGAAGGCTAGACTCGACTTGCATGTTTCTCTTCCGCCAGGCCAGGAGGCTCTGGGAAAACTCCAGTAGGTTGGGCTCTGGTGAAGCGGTTTCAGGAAGAACTCTTGCTCTGGCGCATTTCTAAATGGTTCCTTTTCCTCCTCCGTCAGCCGAAGCCTGAGGCAGCTTCTCCCCGGGTGTTCCCGCCCCAGGGTGCGCTGGTTCTCTGTCCCCTCGCTGCTGAGGGCGGCCGTTTGCTCTGTGATCTTACTTTTCTTACACCTCCGAGAGCTCTTGCTTTTTCGTTTTGTTCAGGCTTTTACTCGTAGGACAGAGTGGAGACTTCTAAGTTCCTCACGAACAACTAGAAACCACAAGTCTCTTGACCTTTAACTTCTTGCCTTAAAAAAAATCAAATGGTCATTATTTCTCTTTCAAGATGCTGTTTGAAAATTCTGTTACACAAATAATACAGTGTAGATTATTTTTATTCCCAATAAATGCTAAAGCACATTGGATATAGTTGTTACTGTCTTTCATCTTTTAAAATAAATTTAGACATTTTGTTTTGCTACAGAGGAATTTTTGGCAGATGAATGTGATATGTATCTGGAAAACAAGACTTACTGTTTTTATGTTCATGTCCCATTAACTTGTCATATTTCCCTTTATCAGTATTCCTTATGCTTTTCTTCTGAAACCTGGGGTTCAGTGTGGGTATCAGTGGACCCATATATGCCTTAGCAGTTTTTAACCACCATGATTACTAGCAGTGTTCAGCTGAGTTTCTGAGTTCCAATTGTCACCAACTGCTGCATAGACTCCTTGGATACGCAGTTGCCTAGTCTCAGAATGTTCTGTTTTGAAGAAAAAAATTATTGCTAGATTAAAAAAGAAAAGAAATTGAAAGAGATGCCATTAACATCTTTAAAGACTTAAGGCCCCCACCACACCCAATTTTGCCTCACTCCTACCACCCACATCCCTTGTGAACTACTGATGTAAGAGCATGAAAATAAAAAATTGGAAATAGGTAAGAGATCCACATTTTGCTGAAAAGTGGAATTTGACTTATGGAGTCTCATAACACAAAATTTGGTGTGTTGGTAATTTATAAAATTTGATTATAATTAAATAGTGAAGGTCCATTATGGGTTGAAAAGCTGAGTACATTTATTTGACCATTTAGTGCTCAGAGAACTTGAATAGGAAAGTAGCTGGGTTTGGAATGCCTCTCTGTCACATTCATTGTTGGGCCTTATATATTGCTATCTTTCTTACCCCTCAAAAACTCCATCCTGGGGCGGCACCTGTGGCTCATTGAGTAGGGCGCTGGCCCCACATACCGAAGGTGGCAGGTTCAAACCTGGCCTCGGCCAAACTGCAAAACAGAAAAATAGCCGGGCACTGTGGCGGGCGCCTGTAGTCCCAGCTACTCGGGAGGCTGAGGCAAGAGAATCGCCTAAGCCCAGGAGTTGGAGGTTGCTGTGAGCTGTGATGCCGTGGCACTCTACTGAGAGCCATAAAGTGAGACTCTGTCTCTACAAAAAAAAAAAACTCCATCCTGGGAGGTAGGTAATTCTCCCATTTTGCAGACAGGGAAGCTCAGACAGATTTTTCCAAGGTGTCAAAGTTTATCTTTATTAGCTTATATCTGTGATTTTCAACTCGTGTGCCTTGAAAATTTTTAAAGATCATTAATTAAATTATTTCTGAAAGAAGTTCAAAGCACAGTAAAGTGTGTGTATTTTTTAAAGACAGAGTCTCACTCTGTCACCCTGGATAGAGTGCCATGGCATCATAGCTCATAACAACCTCGAACTTGGGCTCAAGCGATCTTCCTGCCTGAGAGTTGGGAGTAGCTGGACTACAGACGCCTGCCACAATGCCCATCTAGTTTTTCTGTCCTTAGTAGAGACAGGGTCTCACTCTCGCTCAGGCTGGTCTTGAACTCCTGAGCCTAAGCAATCTACCCTCCTTGGCCTCTCAGAGTGCTAGGATTATAGGTGTGAGCCACTGCACCTGGGCAGTATATATATATATTTTTGATCAACATGATTTAAGTGTGTCGTGAGATAAAAAAGATTGAGAAACACTAGCTTATATCCTGGGGCTGTTATCACACCCAGGGCTGACTTCCAGACTCATGATTCTTGTCTTGAATTAACCTGAATGTTTGCAAAGTCTGCATTTCTAGTTGATTTTGTGGTTAATGAACTGGTAAACAGTGAATAGTTTAGTAATTTAATGACTATCAAATTTGTTAGGCCTATTTGTTTGAGACCATGTATTATTTATTTGGGAAAATAAATGTATTTTGACATAAACATACATATTTGATTTTTATTGTATCTTGCCTTTTATATTAGAAAACCAGGCTTTACTAGTACTATACTTGGGGGGGCCATGCCTTTATCAGACAAAATATTTTTTTTTTTTATTAAATCTTAGCTGCGTACATTAGTGCAATCAAGGGGTACAATGTGCTGGCTTCATATACAATCTGAAATGTTTTCATCAAACTGATTAACATACCCTTCATGGCATTTTCTTAGTTATTGTATGAAGACATTTGTATTCTGCATTTAGTAAGTTTCACCTGTACCTATCAGGCAAAATCTTATTGAAGTAGATAAATTTACGTGTATAATTCATGACAAGTGAGGTATGAAGAACCACCGTTTGTTATTTTTTTCTTCATTCTTTCATTCTTTTCTGTGGTGACTCTTACCAGGTAGAATTCTGGCTTTGGTAGCAGGAAAGAACAAGTGACAACTTTGTGATTTGTGGCATTTGAGATTAGACTGATAAACAAGACAGTGTACTCCAGCACATTAGTTAATAGAAAGGCATAGAGCAGTTGTCAAAGACATAGGAAGGTCTATTGTAACTGAAACAGTCATCTTTGGCATCTGGCCATCTCAGTTTCACGATAACATGAAGAAGCAGGAACCTGGAGATTGCTCTTCTTTATTTTCCATTCCTGGATAATTACCAACTATACTCACATTTTGAAAGGTCCTTTTATTTTATGATTGCCTCTTTCAGCACAACTCTTATTATCCTGTTATGCAGTTTGCCTTATTTATGATGCTCAGGTGGGAAAACTTTCAACCTCCACAATTGAAAAGAACACCCTGACTGAGCATTTTCTTATGCTTTTGCTTGTTTTGCTGTTGAGCAAGCCAAGTTTGAGACACATGAATTTTTTTCCAGATGTACTTTTGAATAACTGGACAGATCACTGTGGTCTCTTTAGTAATAACACAAGTGACTGCATATTCTCAACCTCGTCACCCATGTTTAGCTTCCTGTGATCACTCTGCACAGGGTTCTACAATTCCAAGAAGTTTCCACAGTTAATACTGTGCTGATGAGGGGTAAACAGTTTATCCAAGCTGGGAATCTCTGAGCTCTGCTCTGGTACTCGGGTACCAGAACCTGTCCCAGTCAGGAGATGCACAGCTCTGTGCTGATGAGGGGTAAACAGTTTATCCAAGCTGGGAATCTCTGAGCTCTGCTAAGTCTGCTTACTCGGGTACCAGAACTTGTCCCAGTCCAGGAGATGCACAGCAATTCTGCTTTCGTTTGCTTTGTTACCATTGTAGGCATGCCATGGAGCCTTTCCCCGTAGAACGTAATGTCCTTGTGTAGCAATAAGTGATAACACTGTACGGTCTTTAAGGAGTCTAGAGTTAGCAACTGAAGCTGTAATGACTGAACTGGACACTGATGGCCTTCTGAGGTTATGAGGACAGAGGTAGGTAAAGGAAATATGGCTCCTTGACCCAAGTGCGCAGTCCCCAGGGTAATGACAGGCAGGATAGCTGAGCCAGGAGGAATGGCCAGCATGCCAAAAGGATTTTTTGCTGTGTTCTGCCGTGGAGGACAGGGTGCACCCAGCTCTGTATTAATGGCGTTCAGTAGATCTGAAGGACTTCATGCAGCTTCTAGATGTGCCTGCTTATTGCTACACAAGTTTAAGGGGGAAACTGGGACTCATCCCAAGAGTAAGTCAGTGGTTGAGGCGGAAGTTTTTCCTGACAATGCTGTCTGCTTCTGGAGGTGGGCTTTGTGTTGTGCTACTTTGCTTTTCTCAAGCAGAACTTGGTGTGTTATTATATTTTACTTGTTTATGTCCCCTTTGGACCGTGAGCTCTTGAGGAGAGGGATACTTACCACTGTTATCACTCTTATCACTCTTTGAATACTCAGTGCCTGGTATATATTTTGTGCTCAATAAATGTTAGTTAAGTATATGAAATAGTGACATTTGGCTCCTTTCTTCCTCGTGGCACTCCATCCCTTATAGTGTATAGGAATAAACTCAATACAAATTGGATAGGACCTTTATAAAGAATACTTCCAGGCTGGATATAGTGGCTTGCCCCTGTACTCCTTGCACTTTGGGAGGCCAAGGTGAGAGGATCACTTGAGGCCAAGAGTTTGAGATCAGCCTGAGCAACACAGTGAGACCCCCATCTCTACCAAAACAAAAACAAAAACAAAAACAAAACAAAACAAGTGTGGAGGTGTGTAACTATAGTCCTAGCTACTTGGCTGAGCCAGGAGGATAGCTTAAACCCGGGAGTTTGAGTAAGATCCAGGCCCCTGTACTCTCATTCTGGGCAACAAAGCAAGAGCCTGTTTTGAGGGTGGGGAGGAAAGGCTACTTCTAAACTTGACTGAGGCACACAAAAGAACATTTGAATAAATAAATACAAAAATATATGTTCATTGGTGAGAAGAGCATATGTAGTAAATATGTTAATATCATTTTGCCCATATTAATCTAAACTTTAATGCAATCCAGCATAAATTGTAATGTAATTATTCTATGGAATTTTATTAAATAATTCTTTTTTTGTTTTTTTTGAGAGAGTCTCACTATGTTGCCCTCAGTTGAGTGCCGTAGCATCATAGCTCACAGCAACCTCAAACTCTTGGGCTTAAGAGATTCTTTTGCCTCAGCCTCGCAAATAGCTGGGACTACAGGAGCTCACCACACACCTGGCTATTTTTTTGTTGCAGTTGTCGTTGTTTAGCAGGCCTCAGCCGAGTTTGAACCCGCCTGCCTCGGTGTATGTAACCAGCGCTCTACCCATTGAGCTATGGGCGCCAAGCCTGATTAAATAATTCTGAAGTTCAAAAACTATTGCTTGAGACTAGTAAGGAATGAAAAATGGAAAATTTTATCTCATCAAATATTAAAACATTTTAAAATATAGTAAATAAAAACAAAATGGTAGAGGAACTAGGAAATTGGAAGCCAGTATAATCTGAAAACCAAAACTTGACATTGACGTATAAGGAAAAAATTATAGATTTCATGAACATAGATGCAGAAATCTTTTTTTTTCTTTGAATTTGAGTAAGATACAGGCCCCTGTACTCTTGTCCACTAAAACCTCATTTTAGTGAAAAACCTACGAAGTAAGCCATGTTAAAGATGTCGCCCTTGGTAGAGTGCTGTGGCGTCACAGCTCACAGCAACCTCAAACTCTTGGGCTTAAGCAATTCTCTTGCCTCAGCTTTCCAAGTAGCTGGGACTACAGGTGTCTACCACAACGCCTGGCTATTTTTTGTTGCAGTTGTCATTGTTGTTTAGCTGGCCCAGGCTGTGTTTGAACCCGCCACCCTTGGTGTATGTGGCTGGACGCTGAGCCTAGATGCAAAAATCTTTAACAAAACATTAATAAGTGGAATCCAGCAAAAAAAAAAAAGGATAATACACTGTTACCAAATGAAGTTTATCCTGGAATTGCAAGATTGCTTAAGCATTTGGAAGTCAATGTAATGTATCATATAACAGAATAAAAGAGAAAATAGAATGGCATAGCTACAACAGGAAGTCTAGAAGCAAGCTTGAGTATGTATGAAACCTAGCACAGGTCCACAATCTCTTACTTGAAATCTCTTGGGATTTCAGCAAGATCTCAAAATCAAATTAATGTGAATTTCCACAGCAAAACAGATTAATAGTGACATTAAATGGGACAAAAAAAAATCTAGAAATGGCCTCACATTACCTCAGGTCCTATATTGACACCAAATGAATTTTAGCCCCAAATTGTAAAAAAATAAACAAACAGGATGGTGCCTGTGGCTCAGTGGATAGAGCACTGGCCCCATATACTGAGGGTGGCGGGTTCAAACCCGGCCCCGGCCAAACTGCAACAAAAAAATAGCCGGCCTTTGTGGCAGGCGCCTGTAGTCCTAGGTACTTGGGAGGTGGAGGCAGGAGAATCGCTTGAGCCCAGGAGTTGGAGGTTGCTGTGAGCTGTGATGCCATGGCACTCTACCCAGGGTGATAGCTGGAGGCTCTGTCTCAAAAAAAAAAAAAAAAAATATATATATATATATATATATTTAACTACATATATTAAATAAGAAATTAATTTTATCCTTTCCCCCTAAATGACCAGTATATAATCCTGATACCCTTTATAAATTCTTTCATCATTGATTTGATATGCCACCCTAACATTAAAATATTGATAACCCGAACCTGGAATCTGAAACCATAAAGCTCTGAAAACAGAGAATCTTTTGTTTATTTTTTGCAGATTGGGCTTACATGTTATCTCTTAGTAAACTTCATTTTAGTGAAAAACCTAGGAAGTAAGCAATGTTAAAGATGTAGAATCCAGGACAAAGGAACTAGGAACTAGAATCCAAGACTTGGAACTAGGCCTTAGCATAGCCAAAAAGCTCAAATGCAAAGATATAGACAAATAAAACAAATATCAAAAACATCACAGAAACAAAAGTTTCATGACCTTAAAACATCTGGTATAACCCTGCTTAACCAGTAGGTGCAGGTGAAAATGTCTAAGTTAAATTTTGAAGACATTTTAGTCTTATTTTACCAATAATTTAAAAACCATCATTGTTTACCAAAGACTATTAACGTTGTGTGATCTGACTGGGCATGGTGGCTCATGCCTGTAATCCTAGCACTCTGGGAAGCTGAGGTGGGTGGATTGCCTAAGCTCACAGATTTGAAATCAGCCCAAGCAAGAGCATGACCCCATCTCTAAAAAATAGCTGGTCATTGTGGCAGGCGTCTCTAGTCCCAGCTACTCGGGAGCTGAAGCAAGAGACTCGCTTGAGCCCAATAATTTGAGGTTGTTGTGAGCTATAATGCCACGGCACTCTACCAAGGTTGACAAAGTGAGACTCTGTCTCAATAAATAAATAAATAAAGTTATGTGAACTTGAAAAGCATTTGGGCTTATTTACCAAATTTATGAGTACTCATTTACTCGTAAGGCAGTTTGGTACCACAGACAATAAACAAAGACATACGTACATGCTTGCATACACAAAGACATACACATACAAACATATTCAAGGGCCCTACAGCCTTGGTTTCAGGATTCTAGCCACCAGACTGGCAAACCTCACCCATCTGAAAGAACAGCTGGAATCAAACCATGCCACTGTGAATGGAACAAGTAAAAGTCCACTTGTCTCACAAACAGCACCAGCTCTAATCAAGTCTCAGAGAAAATGGGTGGCAACAGACCAACTTCATGCACATAGGTAGCGTTGAATGTCAGGCCCCCAGTAAGAGAGAAGCACCATGGGACACAGCACAATGCCTCTGTGGTACACCCTGTTGCAAAGACACCTCTCTCAGTGTTTAGGCCACACCCTTTCTATCCAAAATGTACACAGAAATGAGCAGTCCTTTGTAGCAACAACATCCATCATAAAGAACTGTAGTCGATCTTTAGAACAGAAAGAATTTTTGGTGATGGCAACTACTAGCTATCTCAGAGGACCAGCCTGAACATAAGAAATGTTCCCTAAATTTTCCTGGAGCCAACCCATGGCTACCCCAGAGGTCCAGGTGGACAAGCCTTGCCAGGGTTTTACTGTACTCATGGCAGCACCTTTCACTGTGCTCCGAATGCCCTCAAAGGAAGCAGACAGCCTGTTGGAAGAACCAGTTGTCATCAGAGGGGTCTAGAGGACTGTCCCAAGCTGCTGTAATCGTGGCCATACCACCACCATGTGGGCACCATACTTTTCCAGCCAAGCAACCTGATGGGGTTCCTGTGGCCTGGTCAAGGCCATGCTGCTTGACTAGGGCACCAGCAGCTCCACTTGATCTTGAATGATAAAAATCTGGGCATTCAGGCGGGTAGGTGATAATTAAGCTAGCAAACTCTAGAGAGTTTAATCAGAGATTGGGGAAGTCCTCAGAGAGAACCAGAAGATCATACTTTCCCCAGCGAACAAACTCTGGTCTTCCTGAAGGGGACTGGGAAGGACGTGCCTGTTGAGTCAGAGGGGTCGAGGAGTAGTGGAGGGGTTCTGGGTATAAGACAGGAAAAGGGAAGGAGTCACAGGGGCTGTAGGAGGGGAGGAGCAGAGATGAGAGGAGTCGTGGGAAAGGGAGATGGGGAGGGGAGGTAAGGATGGAGAAAGGAAGAATAGTTGATTTTAAATATTTCACATGCTGTTTTTCTAGTTTATAGAAACTTTCATTTAATTCTGAATTATTCTCTTTAAGGTAGGCTTTGAGAGATTCTTCCTTTCTTTTAGAAGACTTGAAATACTAATTATAGAATGATCTTCATTGCCTTTGGAGAGATTAATAGCCTCTATTTCATGTAAGCATTCAGGTGAACTAGAGTGTGGCCAGCAGAGCTTTGAGTCCTTCTAGGTTAGCTTTATTCAGGGTCTCAACTGTTCATGAAAGTTTTCCCATACATAGTTCTTAACCATGTAAGCTGTTAGGGTCCCCGATGGCAGCTGATCTAAGACTGTCCCTTAGTTCTCTATAGTGTCCCCTTAGAACTAAGGTTCTCTGTAACTGCACCCACCTTAGGAAAGCATCCCTTCACGTGCTCTTAGTGAAGGCGTTCTCACAAAACCTTAAGGACCATCTGAGTCCAACTGGACTGGGAAGGCCCCCTCCAGACCCAGGGCTGACAGGGAAGGTTCCATTGAGGGAGCTTCCCAGAAGGGCTGGGAAGGCCCCCCCAAAACCTGGGGCCAACAAAGATGTTCCCTCTGTGATCTGTTGGAGGGAACCAAGACAGGGACTGGGAAGGAACCAAGAAGTGAAGGGAACAGGTGGAGAGAAATAAAGTCTCCAAGATCTTCATGCTAAAAGCAGGATATCTTGGATCTGGCAGAACGTACCCAAGTTCCTCCCAGCAAGGTCAGGGAGATAGCTGAGCTGTCAGGGGTTCTTGCAGACATTGATGCATTGGTTTCCAATCATGATGGGAGAACCCAGGGGTCTCTGCACTTCCCATCCTTGTCAACAATCATGTCGACTGAAGAATGGTGAGGTTCATACATTTGGGAAGGAAAACGACTTCTCATAAAGGGTTGCAGCCTACAGGCTGGCCATCTTGCAGGCTGGGAAGCAGTATCCTTAGGTAGAAGCTGAGACAATGTTCTTCTGGCTGACACCTTCTTAATTATGTTAAAAATTAAATTTTTATTTATTTATTTTTTTGGAGACAGAGCCTCAAGCTGTCGCCCTGGGTAGAGTGCCTTGGTATCACAGTTCATAGTAACTTTCAACTCCTGGGCTCAAGCCGTTCTCCTGCTCCAGGCTCCCAAGTAGCTGGGACTACAGGCACCTGCCACAAGGCCCGGCTATTTTTTGGTTGTAGTTGTCATTGTTGTTTGGCAGGCCTGGGGTAGATTCGAACTCGCCAGCTCTGGTGTATGTGGCTGGCACCATAGCAGCTTGAGCTACAGACGCCGAGCCAAAAATGAAATTTTTAAAAGTCTTAACAAATACATCTGAGGAGACCTGCATGAGGACTTTTCTGGTTTTATTTATTTAGAGACAGAGTCTCACTATGTCACCCTCAGACTGCCATGGCATCAGCTCACAGCAACCTCAAACTCTTGGGCTTAAGCGATTCGCTTGTCTCAGCCTCCCAAGTAGCTGGGACCACAGACGCTGCCATGACATCTGGCTAATTAGCAGGCCTGGGATGGGTTCCAACCCACCTGCGTGTATGTGGCTGGCACCCTAACCACTGAGCTATGGGTGCTGAGCTGACTCTTCTGGTTTAGAAAAGAACTATTTCTCATAGGAAGATAGTCACGTTGGGAGTTTTTTTTTTGGAGACAGAGCCTCAAGCTGTTGCCCTGGGTAGAGTGCAATGGCATCACAGCTCACAGCAACCTCCAACTCCTGGCTCAAGCGATTCTCCTGCCTCTGCCTCCCAAGTAGCTGGGACAACAGGTGCCCCTCGCTATTTTTTTTTTTTTTTTGGGTTGCAGCCATCATTGTTGTTTGGCAGCCCGGGCTGGATTCCAACCTGCCAGCTCAGGTGTATGTGGCTGGTGCCTTTGCCGCTTGAGCCACAGGCGCCGAGCCACATTGAGAATATCTTTAAAGGCTTCATGTAGCCTACAGTGTTTATTATGAAACACTGAAGTCTTGTATTTTATATGACATGTGAGCAATTTGATCATCATTCTGACAATCAAAGGACATGGTTTAATGATAAGAATTGTAGACTAACTAGTGTATATTTTGATAGTGTCCCTGGAGATTTGGATGCAGAGAAATGAATGCCATTTGATTAAACTGGTAGTTGTAGAAACATTTTAAAATTACTTACCAAATGAAAAAGGAAAACATTTGGAGTGAAAACACTGTTTGTAGACAGCTCTAAAGGCCATTTGGGACAACAGAATGAGGCGACGATCTCAGAGAAAATGGTTAGTAACAGGCTCTTAGAGTGTCTTAAAGCAGGAGTTATTTGGAATTATCTTTAAAATGGTGTATTGACCTCGTTCTTGTGTTTTGACATTTTCTTTTGAAGGCATCCGAGTTACACTGACAGTATCTGAATAGAGGAACTCTTGTGTACCAGTTAAGAGGGTGCATTTTGAAGTCAGACAGACCTGGGTTAAAATCCAGGCTCTACCACTTAGTAGTTTTTTCAGCTTTGCCAGTTTCCCAGTCTCTCTAAGCTTCAGGTCCTTCATCTTAAAAGTACCTACCTCACAGGGTTGGTTGAGTGGATTAAATGAGATAATTTTCATAAAGAGCATAACAGTGCCTGGTACATACTAAATGTTCAGTAAGTGGTTGCTCTTAACTATCATATGTGGTCTAATCTCTTTGAGGAGATTTTTATAATAATATGCGGTATAAGGGAAAGAATATGCACTGTCTTGCCTAATTAGACCCAAATTTGAAACCTGTTTATGCTCCTTAACTATCACATAATCTTGGGCAGTCACTTTTGCTCTGAGCCTTAATTTTCTTCTCTGTAAAAAAGGGTCAGTAATGTTTTCCTTGGTGGAGGTTGTAAGGACCAGAGATAATATAGGCCAGTGTCAAAATCTATGCTTGAAGCAAAGTAGAGATTAAATGGTTGGGAGGAGGGAGGGTATTCGGTGGGCGGGCCCTCATCAATTGTGCATAATGTAATGGTACATTTTAAAACTATTAAGAATAGAGTATAAATGCCTTACCACAACAAATAAGTGAGATGATGGTTATGTTAACAAATTTGATGTAACTTTCCATGTTGTATATCAAATTAGCACATTGTACCCCATAAAAGCATTAATGTACTCAGTTATGATTTAATAAAAAAAATTTAAAAATCATAAATGGTTACTCTCATGGTTATAACGCTAATAAATATCAACAAATATCTTTTTTTTTTTTTTTTTTTTTTTTGAGGCAGAGCCTCAAGCTATCCCTCTGGGTAGAGTGCTGTGGCATCACAGCTCACAGCAACTTCCAATTCCTGGGCTCAAGTGAGTCTCTTGCCTCCGCCTCTAAGTAGCTGGGACTACAGGCGCTCGCCACAATGCCCGGCTATTTTTTGGTTGCAGCCGTCATTGTTGCTTGGCAGGCCCGGGCTGGATTCGAACCCGCCAGCTCAGGTGTACGTGGCTGGCGCGTTAGCCTATTGAGCCACAGGCGCCGAGCCAGTAAACAAATATCTTAAAAGCTTTTACTATTTTTCCCTTTTTATTTTTTACCTTTACTTATAATTCTTTAAGAAATTGGGTACACTTAGCTAAGACAATGTAATATAACAAAAGTTTCAGCTGGGTGTAGGGGCTCATGCCTGTAATTCTAGCACTCTGGGAGGCCAACCAAGGCCAGTGGATTGCTTGAAGTCAGGAGTTCAAGACCAGCATGAGCAAGAGTGAGACCCCATCTCTACTAAAAATAGAACGGCTAGCCAGGAAGGGTGGCCAGGTACTTGTAGACCCAGCTACTTGGAAGGCTGAAGCAAGAGGATTGCTCAAGCCTAAGAGTTTGAGGTACCATGAGCTATGATGCTGGAGCACTCTACCCAGGGTGACAGAGTAAGACTCTGTCTCAAAAAAAAAAGTTTAAGTTATATAAAAAGTTACTCTCGGGTATTGCCTGTGTCTTAAGGAGTAGGGCGCCGGCCCCATATACTAAAGGTGGCGGGTTCAAACCCAGCCCCGACTGGGAAAAAAAAAAAAAAAACTGAAGAAAAAAAAAGTTACTGTCATACTGTATTTAGTAAACAAAGAATAAGAATCCAAACTGATGGATTATACAGTAGAGAAGGATAGGCCTAGGTTTGGGATGCTTGTCAGAGACCAATCTCTGAGAAAGAAGAAGCAGGAAGGACACTAAATTGCCCCGTGCACTAACCACAACAAAGAGGTAAATGTCATGGGCTTCTGACCTTGGGCTGGCCCACCTCTAGAATATTTGCCAACACTGAGGAAAAGCCCAGCTAGTTGGCAAGCATTTATGAAATTGTGGTATTGAGTTCCCCTGGGGAGGCTGTTCACCATGTGGACTTCTAACACACACTGGACATCTTGCTTCATGTCCGTACAGTGGGGTACTTAGTGCATTTCATCTGCCTGTCTTTCTGCTCTTCCTCCCTCCCTGCCTTCCTTCCTCCCTCTCTTTGGCCCTTCCTCCCTTCTTCCTTTTCTTTCCCCTTCCCTTCCCTCCTTCTTTCCACTCATCCACCCACTCATCCATTTATCCCTCTACCCATCCTCTAGGTGCTAGGTATAGTAGGGAACAGAATAGATGAAATCCCTCTGCTCAAGGAGCTTACATTTTAGAGATTCAGAGTATTTTTAAATGCGTTATCTTGTTTGCTTTTTAAAACAAATATGTGAATTTTGAATGTTTTAGTACTGCTATTTGCTAGATGAGGAGGTAGGAGCTATTTTGAGACTAAATGACCTACCCAGGATAAGAGTGCCATGACTAGAACCCGTTGTTTTTCATTCTCATGTCAGCACCCTTTCATTTTTTTTTTTTTTGAGACAGAGCCTCAAGCTGTCACCCTGGGTCGAGTGCTGTGGCATCACAGCTCACAGCAACCTCCAATTCCTGGGCTCAAGCGAGGCTCCTGCCTCTGCCTCCCAAGTAGCTGGGACTACAACGCCTGGCCATTTTTTGGTTGCAGCCGTCATTGTTGTTTGGCGGGCCGGGCTGGACTCGAACCCGTGAGCTCAGGTGTACGTGGCTGGCGCCCTAGCCCGTTGAGCCACAGGCGCCAAGCTGGCACCCTTTCATTTTTAACACTCTGCTTCCTACAAGTATTTTTCATCAATTGAACACTTTTTCACACTGTATTTTCTTAATACTTTCATCATAGGTAGCTGAGGGAATTTGAAGGAACATTAAATGAGTTCACTTGACCTGCTTTAACCTTCCAGTGTGCTTCTGTTGCTCTTAGGATGAGCTATGAAATCCACAACGCAATGCAATCCAATTGCATCACCTGCAATGCCTTGCATCATCAGGCCAGGGCCACCTTCCCTGCGCCATCTTAGGACCCTCTCCCTTGGATTACGTATCTTCCAGAAACGCTGGCCTTCTGTCCTTATCTCCGAGACCCTGTCTTCTCTCCAGCTGCAGCCCTTTGGCTGCTTGGAATGCTCTTGTCTGTTCCCCTTGCCATCTCTCTTCCTCCCACTTCCACCAAGTTAATCTCACTCAACTCACAGATCTCAGCGTTAATGCCACTTCTGAGGGAAGGCCTTGCTCTTCCCCCTGTCAAAGTCAAGTCCCTGTAACATATCTGCTTTCTCACAGCACCCTGTGGTCTTCCTTCATGGCACACCTTTCAGGATCCACAGACTTGCTGACAACCTGCCTGCCCTCTTGGAATGGTGAGAGGGTCAGCTCCACGCGGCAGGAACCCTAATAACGTCCTTCCCATCAGTGTTCTCCTGGGCTAGCTCTGGACCTCCTGTAGGCTCCCCAGAATATGTTAAGAAATGAATGAATGACGCCCTGGCAGCATGGAACTGAGGGTGGTTTGAGCAAGTTTAAATGCTTATGGTCTGTTCCGTCTCACCTCCGTCTAGGATGCATCTTCAACAATGCAGGCAGCTTATGAAATGGTGCAGGCTCCTCATGTTTTATTAACATTTAAATAAAGAACATGAAAGCAACTACTAATATTTGGAAAGTTTGGAAAGTGTCAGCAAAAGAGTGACAAGGATCGGGGGACCCAAATGCCAAAACAGTTATTTATTTTTGTGATTCTTTCCCATTAGACTGTGAGCAACTTCAAGTCAAGTACCAGATCTTTGTTTATAGCTGTTGCATAAATGTTTGAATGAATGATATGTCTCTTACCTTTGAAGTTAACTTCTTATGTTCTTATGCTGATGTTAGAAATTGGAAAGAATACTGGATTACAACCAAGGATACCTAGACTTAAGCCTGTATTTAAAATGAGAATAATTATGCTTACCGAGGGGATTTTTTGGGTGGGTGGTGCACATATATGTATAGATCATGTATATAAAGTTCCTAGAAAGTACCAGGCACATGTCACACGTCCTTAACACATTGTACACTCCTTTTTCTACCTCTCTACTTTTGCTCTAATCTCAGACAGACTTTTGCAGAGCATGGCATATAAAACATTAAAACAGAAAACACATCTAAGCAGAGGCATTGCACTTGAGCTATGACCTATTTATAAAAGCAAGCATGATGCTGGGGTGCTTAAATAACAGTACAGTGTACTGTGTAGGAACTGGGGAATAGTGTCCCTATTATTAAACTTGTCCTCAGTCAGCCTATTACTACAAAAGAGTGACCACATTGATTTCTAAAGTCCTCATGTTAAGAACTTTCTGTTTTGACCTCCATCATTTATATTTTCTTATCTTATAAATATCACCAAATCCTAACTGTTTTTCCAGTTATTTTATTATTATTTTTTTTTGAGACAGAGTCTCACTATGTCATCCTTGGTAGAGTGCCATGGCATCATAGCTCACAGCAACCTCAAACTCTTGGGCTTGAGCGATTCTCTTGCCTCAGCCTCCCAGGTAGCTGGGACTACAGGGGCCCACCACAGTACTCCGCTATTTTTTAGAGACGAGATCTCGCTCTGGCTTAGGCTGGTCTCGAACCTGTGAGCTCAGGCAGTCCACCCGCCTTGGCCTCCCAAGTACTGGGATTATAGGCATGAGCCACTGTGCCCAGCCCTCCAGTAATTTCTTTTACTGGTTTTATTCTGTTCTCCACAGTAAATTCTCTCTTCTGTTGCTATCAATGCCAGTTCACATAGTTATGATGGGTAGATGTAGGGTGTGTTAATTGTTTTGTTTGTTTGTGACAGAGTCTTACTTTGTCACCTTTGGTATAGTGCTATAGTGTCACAGCTCAAAGCAACCTCACACTCCTAGGGTCAAGTGATCCTCTTGCTTCAGCCCTCTGAGTAGCTGGGACTACAGGCGCCTGCCACAACACCTGGCTATTTTTTTTTTTTAAAGGGACAGGGTCTCACTCTTGCTCCAACTGGTCTCAAACTTGTAAGCTCAAGCAGTTCACCTGCCTTGGCCTCCCAGAGTGCTAGGAGCTGGTGTGTTAGATGTTGATAGATCCACTGAATTCCTTGAGTTTCACACACATTACCTCTAGGATGTGACTGGGGTACACTAAGTATTCTCCAAGTCTCCCACCTCCTATCCTGATCTAATTCTGATTTGGAGTACAGAGATGTGGACAGTTTTTTGTTCTCCTCTGAAGGTAGAGACGGACCAAATGGTTTTAGACTACAGGATGAGAAACTTCGGATCAACCATCGGGATCTCAGTGAGTCTTGTAATATAAGCTAGAGGTCATTTTACACCTGTATCAGTTTACTGCTCTTCCGTAGCACTTATTACAGGCACAGAATAATGCAAGGCACTGGAGATAGAAAAACAATTCCTGGGAACATTGAATTGAGCAGGGGAGGTAAACACATGCACAGACAGGGTACTGTCCGTTGGGGCAAAAACAGATACAGGGACAAGGGACAGAGAAGGCAGTGATGATTATTTGGCATTGGGACAGCTGAGGGAAGGGGCATAGACCACTTCTTAAATAATAAAGCTATGTGAATAAGGCTATGTGAAGAAGAAGGAACCGTACATGGAAAGACAGTATGTTGTGTACAGGGATCTCCAAGTATTTACATTGCTGTACTGCAAGCGTGAAGGCTGGCAGTGACCTTGTGAGGTTATAGACTTTCTTTGGAGTCTGAAATATAAAGCATTCACATATGCTTAAGATGGTTTTAGTGGTATTTTTGCTAGAGGTGGAGGCATATACTATATGTATTAGATACAAGTCAGTGACTATGATAAAAACATTGAGATTGTATTAATTTAAAAGAAAGCATTCAAACTTTGTAGTTTCTTAATCTGCATTGAGGGTGCTAATCTAATACACGTCAATGCAATTTTTAAGTCACCTAAGATAGTCTGTGATATAGAACCCTGCTCCCTCTTAGAGAAACAAATGAAAAAATAAAAAAATACAAACTATTTTTCAGTGTCACCCACTCTCTATCAAAAGGGTGGTTTCCTTTGGAGCAGAGATAGTCCCCAGGGAATCAATATAATAAAAAAGCAGAAGAAAAACAAGAGGGTGGCCTCACCTTGTCCGCTTTGTGCTACTTGGAAATGAAATGAGACTTTGGCTATTGTATACCTTTAAATGATCTGTGGAGCTGTCTCACTGCCTTCTCGGGCCCAGGACCTGGGTAGTCGGTTTATAGTTCTGAGAATCGGAGCAGGACTGCTGTGTTTGCAGTCAATGCTTTTTATGGAACAGGGAATGTTGTTTAGGGAATTTAGGCAGCTGGAACCTGCCACATTAGCAGTTTGGACTGAGGAAGAATTTCAGGGTGATAAAATAAAGCTCATTATAGAAATCCATTAGGGTTTTTAGGAGGCTGCAAGGGGAGGGAATGAGAGGCAAGCAGGAGAGTTTCATAAACAGCTCCCTCTATTCACTTTGACTGTAAGAGCTGGATTTAACTAGGACGATCACATGGCCTATTTTGCAAAGGGCAGTCATGTTCTTCTGCTGTTTCTTAGCTGTTTTGTTAGTTGGAACAAAATAACAGCGCTGCTCATTTTTTGCAGGGTTAGAGGAAAAGGAAGGGCTGGCCTGGGGTGGGGAGCTGGAGAAGAGAAGAGGGGCCAAAAAGTGTCAGACTGTGGGGACCAGAACCTGAAGGAGGCCCATGTGGCCTCAGGCATGGGGCCTGGAACTCTGCCTTTTTGAAGCTTGTTGACAGTCCCATCCTAATTTAACCTTTTGTGGAATTCTTGCATGAGATGTAGTTGCCAACCTCAGGCTTCCTAGAGAATGGAGCCTGCTGACTTTGTTATGACGTCTACCCAGAAGAGCTGGCAGACTGGGCCCCCTCAGGCAACGGGGACAACACTCAGTGGAAGCAAAGCCCTCTCTCCTGGAAGAAACACTCACACCTGCCCACCCTCACCCTCCTCCAAACGTACCGCTCTCAGCCAAAACTAAAACTGATGTCATGGTAACCTTTGCTTAATTTTTTTTTTTATGCATGAAGTGTCAACCTCCTGTTTTATCTTCCTAATAACAATGGAAACCTTACTTCTTTCCACTAAATCACAAAAAAAGAACAGGGCTCAGATTCAAACTGAATAGAAATCATTAGTCAGGGAGTCTAAAAAGAAAAGACAAAGGGGGGTTGTACAGGAGAGGAAGGGAGGAATGGAGGGAGGGAAAAAGAAAGAAAAGGGAGAAAGAATGAAAGAGAAAAGACAGACAGAAGATTGGGTCCTGTTTTAGACCTTAAAATGTTCATGTATCTTAAGAGGAACCATCATTAGGTTACTGGTGGTTTCTTCCTTCATCATTCTAATTTCCATGAGTAAAGTGTGACTTGGAAAGGATATAAGGAATTTGGGAATAGTTTATACTTTTTGTTTTTTCCCTTCCTTCTAACACCGTAACACACAGGTATCTGACTATATAGAGATTCTTGAGCTGGCCTATTTTGACTTACCTTGGCCATGCTCAGGTCATAGCAGAAAAAGTGCCGAGCCATGAGACAGGCAGCTGCCTGGAAGAAGAACTCTTCTTTCCTTCCTTCTGTCTTTACATCCAAATGTTGAGGAGACTTTAGCAGTGGTTAATTTAGCCTCTTTTCCTCTTTAAATGTATACCCTGCTTATTTTCAATACAGATTTGAGGTTGGTAATTACTAATCTTAACAGGATATTTATATATTGAAAGTATAACACATATTATTTAAAGACTAATATAATGTATTATTTAGGTTTTATTAACTTATCCTATTTTTAGGGTATGCTGATGGGCTAAATTTGGCTGAAGTACTGAGATTTAGATTCTCTCAGTTTTATTGGCATGGGAGGATTTCTTTAAAAAAAAAGCTATTAAGATTAAATATCACATCTTTCTAGGAAACTATAATTGAAAGCACCAAGCCTGTCTTCTACAGTTACTGGTTTCTATTATCTTGGTTCTTAGAGCTCTGACAGTGTTATTGGATTTCAAGAACTCAAAAAGACAAATGAAAATAAAACTCATAGTTTTGTCACGGAGAAAGGGAAGGTCTTCTGTTTTTAAGTAGTCACTCTCATCTTAAAACTAGAAGGAAAAAAAGAATTGTCTTTCGTTTATTAAGAGAAAAAACCCAATATGTACTTTTGAATTAATGCAAGATCAGTATTTTGTAGGGGCAACATTAATAATCGTTGTGGAGTCTACTAACAATTACAACTCTGCTTTCAATTTATTGTAAATATGCCTTCTATTTTCTTCCTAATTACCAATTACCTTCTTTCATTATTAATATAAGAGGGCTTTTATTTAAGCATTTGAATCATTTATTTTGGAGCACCTAACTTTAGAAGATGTTTTTTGATTTTTATGGCATAAAATACAAACAGTTTTATTTTAGGAAACAAATCATAAGCTAAAACTTTACTGGAGAAGTTTGGCTAAAGATACATATGTAGAAGGAAACATATTTAACTAATACTGGGTACATATTTTATAACATCGTGGGTAGCAGTTGGGTTCAGAGTTTTAACTAGTGGTACTTCAGCTATTTAGTAATGGTTTTTAGAATAGAAAAAAAAAAATCTGCCAAAGCATACCAAGTACTTCCTAGATACCTAATTTTGATGAAAATTAGTGAAGCAGCATAACTAGAATAACTTTTTTCTTAACATCTAAATATTTCTTTTTCTTTAACATTTAGTAAAAAAATCCCAGAAACAAGATGGCCATTACTATGTAAAAGGAATTCTGAGGGTTATACACTATCCACATCTTTCTACAACATTGACTTTTTTAAAAAAATAATTTTAGAGGAGGATTGTTAAATCTGTTAATCTTCCATAATGCTGTGATTTGCCAAAGGTTTTGTTTTTAGTTTTTAAAAAATTTAAAAGCTGGCTTTTCGTTATTTTTGATTGTTACTGTGATTATTATGCCAAAATAGGATAGAGAAGAATATATTTCTGTGAAAGTCAGACTCTTAACATCACTACCTAACTAGAACATGTAGGAGTCACACGTGATCATTCATAATCATTTTGAAATTTGATGGTTTTTTTAAGCCAGCATTGACTAATGTTGTGTGGCTGTTTTATTCTTGTTACTACAGTTATTTTTTTGTAAGTATAGTTTTTTTCCTAATAGAAGTAAAATAAAATTTGTGATATTAAAAAATAGTTATGTACATTTGATAATTTTGAGGTAGAAAAAACTTACTACCTGTTGAAGCTGTTTGACTTTCAGTTTTAAAACAGCCGTGTATTTATTTTGGTGAGTCCTGAAAAGATTCCGGCTTTCTCAGTGGCCTGCCAAATAATTTTTGTAGCATTTTCCATTGCTTTCTTATAAACACTTAAAAATCATACTTGTTTTTCCTTAAGGCCAACCATTAAGTTAGGGAGCATCGAAAGAGCTATGAAATTTGCTCTTTTATTTTTTCGTGCTTCTAGGAGGAATAACAGATTTTGTATATCCCCTGTGAGTTGTTAAAACAGAAATACTTAGGGCTGCTATTCTTGTGAAGCTGTATACTTGCCTTGTTAAAGATGAAATGATTTTGTCTGTGTTGCTTTAAAATGAGTTTTGTTGCTTTCATGCTTAGGCCAGGAGACTTAATTTTACTTTTGTTTAGAGTCTATCCTGTGCTCGCAAGATTGAGATAAGCATAGAATCCTTTTTAGTACTACAGGCTGTTGTCTAATTTACTAGAAAGCATGACACATGTAAATTAGTGGCTAAGGATATGGAGTCAGTCCCTCCATAAAGGTTATCATGGGGGAAGAAAGTTACAATGTCAAGGAAGGTGCTACTACAGTAAAAACGTTATTTCCTCTGTAAAATCCTAATATCTCTAAGGAAGCTCTTGTTCTCAGCTACCAAAATGATTTAAATATGAAAGTTAGATGGCATGAAAGTGGAATACACCCTGTGCTGAAGGCCCCCTCTTCTCAAGGTGTGTGGTTATTAGTGTTGGTTTCAATTTATAAACTATAATCCGATTAATTTGCAGAGAGGGGTGGAAGTTAGTTCCTGGGGTTTAGAACAGAGGCTGATTGATAGATGACTACGCATAAGCCTTTCTGCTTGTTGTTGGCTTTTGGTGAATGCTGGTAGACAGTTTTATTCTTTGTGTTCTCATAGCTATGGTCAAAGGAAGTAAGCTTAGAAGTAAAAGGTTTTTTCCTCTCTAAAGTGAGGGAGCTGGACCGGACCATCTTTTTGGCTCTTTCCAGAGACGCAACCTCGGTTTTTAAGCTCCTGCTGCGCGATCTTAGTTATCCTCTTTGCAGGCTAGTGTTATGGAAAAGTCTCTATTGTAATCTAAAAACCCTTAGCCTGGAGTCCTAGTTAATAGCTACAACCCAAAGGCGCTCTTCAAACCTTCTTGAAAAGAAAAACCTTTTTAAGAGATGGCAAACTTTGCTTTCACGTTAGACCCAAATGAGGTTCTCGGGCAGCATCTGGCCAAGCAGGGTAATCCAATCTATTTTAATGCAAAGATTTTCCAAGAAGGCAGGAAGCCGTCAAGGGGAAGGCGTTCAGGCATCTGCTGTTTCGTTTCCAGAGCCCTTGTGTTAATTTAATGTTTCTAGGGAACCTGGCTCTTTCTTTTTTCTCGGAATCGCTTCTCTAGGAACTGGTGGGTGCGGGGGCGCTGTGCGAGCTGCCGATAAGCCCGAGCCGGGCCGGGGCGCGGGCGGGCTGGAGGCGGCGGCGCCCAGAGCGGGGACGCCTGCAAGGGGTGTTTACGTGCATTTGCCCGGTTTGGCCCGAGTGGGAGGTAAATGGGAAGCGATTGGCTCGTCCTCGCTGCACCAAAACCGGGGAGCCTCAGTCCAATCCCGGGGAAACAGACCTGAGCAACCGCGACCCGGAGTGAAACGTGAATCTTGGATAAGCAAACACTTGCGTTTGCGTCTGGGAAAGAGAATCCCGGGAAAACTGGCCTTCCCAGCTGCAGCCTGCTGCCGTCCTCCGTAAACGAGCCATCAATCATCAATCAAGTTTGGTGTGGTCGCGCCGCTAGCCCGTCCGCGGGTGGTGTTTTGAAGGGGCAGACTGCTCGGAGAGTCAGGTGTCCGAGCGATGCGGGACCGCGGGCAGGTTGTGTACCGGGTTCTTTTCATCCGGACGGGGACCCGGCCGGCTCCCTCGTGCTCATCTTCTGCCTCGGACCCGAAGGCTGCACGAAACCTCGCCTTTGAATCTTGCAGAATTAAAATAAAAGTCTGACCTTGAAAATAGTTTCGATTTAGTATTTTGTCTACGTCTGTTTAGAAACTTGAAATGCCAATAACATGTGTTGCTGTGACAGTTGTCCTCCTACCTAATAAATTTAATGAGTTCACGTGGCCTATAGAATCATACTAATCTAACTAGTACTCTGATAATGCAATATTCTGTTAGAAAGTGGATCGAATCACAGAATTTTGAAGTTGGACTAGAGTATAGAAGTCATTTAGCCCAATTTTTCTATGACGCTCTAGGACTCTTTATAACATTTCTGAATCTTTTTTTCTTTCTTTTAAAAAATTAAATCATAATTGTGTACATTAATACATTTATGGGGTGCAGTGTGCTGATCTGAATCCTCTTGGAGGCAGCCCATTCCTTTGCTGGAGAGCTCTAATTATTAGAAGGTTATTTCTTGTATATTAAATTCAATTCTTTGTGTAACTGTTCTTATTCTCCCTTAAATAATAAAGGCCTAAAATTATTCGTATGTGAGTATTTTAATGAGGGTGGTGCACGCTTGAAGGCTGTAACTAGATGAGAGTGTTCCATTCTTTTATTAAGGTTAGTGGAAGCATTTTGGGCTCCAATGCTTTATTAATCTTCTTTGAATTGCTTAGAAACATGGCAGAACTTCCAATTTCAAGGTGGTGCTTAACTTATGCTATATATAAAGTATTATATTGGCATCATATTTTATTTAAAAATTTTATTTGATGTTTTCACACTGTTGTGATAGGTTTTTTGGTCTCTGTGTCATTTATTTTGGTTTACCTGAAATTGTTAAATGAGAATACGTGAGTTTAACAGACGTAATTGCTTACTTTTGTTTCTTTTTTGCTTTAATCTTTATATTAATTTTCTATTGCTGCTATAACAAATTACCACAAACTTAGTGGCTTACCAAGTATCCATTTATTTTCTCACATTTGTGTGGGCTAGAAGTTTGAGCACAGTATGGCTGTTCTGGGTTCTCTACTAAGGGCCTTCACAAGGCCAAAGTCAAGGTTGCAGCAGGCCTGAACTCTTGCTAGGGGAGAATCCACTTCCAGTTCCACTGGCAGAATTCAGTTACAAGTGGTTGTTGTATTGGAGATCCAATTTCCCTGCTTGGAGAGTCTTCTAGAGGTTGCCCATCTGCATCTTCAAAGCCAGCAGTAGTGTGAGGAATTTGCTTCAAAACCCACCCCCTCACCTTCACCCTCTGTTTTCTTTTCTGCTTTTAGAGGACTCATGATTATATTGGGCTCAACTGGATAATCTGGGTTAATCTCTATAGTTAACTGATTAGTAATTTTACACCTGCAAAGTTCCTTCATAGCAGTTAAGTGCTTGATTGAAAGACCAGGGGATGGGCTTTCTAAGACATCTTTGGTGTTCTGCTTGCCACTCCCCTCTGGGGACAGCTTTCTTGTGAGTGTAACAGCTATTGTCCATCATTTCAAGGAGATTTTAAACATCTTAATCTTTGAACTTTAGCAAGGTAAAATTAAAACTAAAAATTCAGGTAACATCTAATGTTACTTACAAATATTTTTTAGAAGTTTAAGCTATAATCCATCATTTCAAAGAGATTTTAATTTAATACTTCATTTTCAAAATTTAGCAAAGTAAAATTAAACCCAAAACCTCAGGTAACATCTAACATTACTTATAAATAATTTTTGCAGGTTTAATAAAACAATAAACATAAACCATAATTTGTTGTTCTTAAGCTCAAACTTCTGTTTTGCAAAAGCTTCTCAAATCTTTTTGTTTGTTTTTAGTATCATAATAGGATTTCAGCAGATAGATTTCAGCATAATAGGATTTCAGTTTATATTACTGTAGCTATATAACAATAATAAATAATTGTATTTTAAAAAGAATAGTTTTCTTATGTGCTCTGATTTCAGCCTTGGAGAGTTTTTGATATATTCAATTAGAATTCTACTAGATTCCAATTTTGGATAGGAAACCAGTTCCCCTGATCTAAGTACCACTTACTTATTCCTAAAATGTGCTGAATATGCTACTCCCGAGTTGTAGGGCTCATGTAAACCCTCTTTTCACTTCTTACAGCGTAGCATGGTTCTTACAGATTGTTGGGGTTGGAGGAGGGAAGACATGCTTATATATCCTGATTTACTGTTATGAATCCTGATTATCATTTGTTACATAAATTCTGATTTTTCTCATTCAGATATTTTAATTGGACAGCTATGCAGAAGTATTAATTATACACAGGAAAATTCTAGTGCTTTGGACTTACTGAAAAAAGTACACGAGTGATCGACAGATGTAAGGGTAGAACAGAAAGTATTGGACTCTTAGGGAAGTTTTACAAACACTCTTCAGGACTTTCCCATCTTCTTTCAGTAACTCTAGCAGCTTTCAGTAAATCGAGCAAGTAGGAGGCCCAGGACAAGAAGTGAGGATTTCACAATCACCTAGTAGGAAGAGGTGCTGTGGGGGAATGACTGGTGGTATACAGATGTGGGGTGGAGGCCATAGGCAACAGGTATCCTGAGACTTGAAACTGGTACCTCCTCTGCCTTCAGGGGAAGGTGATAAAGCTTAGCCATGTATCTTGCCTGACTGTATATCTGAAACATGGATGTAGCTCAGGTTCTTCTTTTGCTTCCCCTAATTTATGACATTTTCATGTAATAAATGCTGGTCACGGGCATTTTGGCATAGAAAGTTTTAATTATGGCTCAGTATTTGTGAAATTAATCAAATGGAATGATTTAGAGTTCTGGTATTACTGAAATCTTTACTACTAGAAGGAAAAGGACCCATACCAGTATCTTATGAAGTATATACAATTACTTATTTGTCTATTTATTTATATTCCACCTTATCACAAAAAGATATGGAGGAAATTTACACACATACACATACTCCCATTCCCACCTGAAATAAATAGACAAAGAAATTATGGCACAAGGAAAATCTGGCCAGGAGAAAAATTGCCAGGCCAGGATAGGTAAGGTTAAGGCAGAGAACACATGGTAGGAGAAAATTTGCCTCTGAATTTTCTAGCAGCCAAAAGAAATGGGAGAAAATAATGAGCTATAGGCTCGGCGCCTGTGGCTCAACGGGCTAAGGCGCCAGCCACGTACAGCTGAGCTGGTGGTTCGAATCCAGCCCGGGGGCCGCCAAACAACAACAATAACCGCTGCAACCAAAAAATGGCCGGGCGTTGTGGCAGGCACCTGTGGTCCCAGCTACTTGGGAGGCAGAGGCAGGAGACTCGCTTGAGCCCAGGAATTGGAGGTTGCCGTGAGCTGTGATGCCATGGCACTCTACCCAGGGTGA